>PVKP010000933.1:0-82816 GCA_004027715.1 Plecturocebus donacophilus | reverse complement strand
TTAGTGTGGGTATTCTACACCTTAGAATCTCAGCGGCTGTAGATCAAGGGCTGGCAAACTACTACTGTAAAAGACCAGACAGTAAATATTTTAGGTTTTGTGAGCCATATGGTCTCTGTTGCAAGTACTCAAATCTGCCATTGTAGCTAAAAACAGCCATACATAATAAATAAACAAATGGGTATGGCTGTGTTTCAATAAAACTCTATTCACATAAACAGGCAGCAGGCCCAGCAAATTTCTGATAGAGGATAGGCCTTTCAGAATACATTCACAACAAAAATTGGAAACATTTTGTTTCAACAATTGGCTACATTTCAGCAGATAAATTGAAATATGCTCTATAAATTAACTTGGATGTAACTTTAAATCACTAAAAATATTTGGAAGAGTGGAAATTAAGGGGGAAATTAAAAAGGGGCAAAAGAAAACATAAACGGTTTGGGGTTGGAAGAGGAAAACTAAGTCAACAAATGACAATTTGTGTGAAGGAGAAAGAGCAAAAGGAGTGTCAGTGAAGAAAGAAGAATTTCCTGCTGTGGCTACTTCTATTGTTTCTGCTGTTCTTCCTCACTCATTGCTGTTCTTTGCTACACACACTCTTTTTTCACCCATTAACCAGTGTGTGTGAAATCTTTTTATGATATTTTAGTTGGATGGAATACTATTATACTAATAAAAGAAAAAATTCTTCTTTATGCCTACAATTGCCAAAATAAAAAATAAATGAAATCCAAAACAGCATTTGAAAAACACAGAAATTCTAAACGTAAAAATTCTAATAAATATATTTAGGTACTATGGAAATAATAAATATTTAAATAAATATATTCCGTGTATTTTAATATAAATCTAATAATTTTCTAATATTGTATTTTTGTAAAGTTGCATATACTAATATGTATATGAAAGACTATAGTAAAGCATATTGCTCTGTGGAAGACTTTTTTACTTACTTGATATATGAAATGAAGTAGTCAAATCTTTAGTCTTACTTTAAAAAACTAGCTATATTTATAAAAGTCTAGTAATTTATTTACATAAACCAAAATTATCATTAGATTTATACCCAGTTATAACAAAATATTTGAAAATTTTAGCAGATTTAACCTGAGGAATGAATTTCTCTTGTTTGAAAATTTCTTATTCCTATAAAAGAATGCAAAAAGGCACTGAAACTGCTTTGAAATCTTATTTATGCCACTATTGATATGGCAGTGCTGGGAATGGAAGCGTGTGATCCCTTTAAATAAATAACACTGAAGCGGGAAACAAAGTGCTGGGTAGAGAGGGCGTGGTCCCTGGCCAGGGCTCTACTCCCATGGACATGGATCTAGCTGAGGACAGGCACTCCTGCCTTCATGCCACATGTTACATTTCCCAAGACCATCCTGGTCTGCCTTGCCTCCGTTCTGAACCTAAAAAACCCCAAGACTTGGCCAGTTGTGGTGGCTCACGCCTGTAATCCCAGTACTTTAGGAGGCCGAGGTCAGCAGATCATGAGGTCAAGAGATCGAGACCATCTTGGCCAAGACGGTGAAACCACGTCTCTACTAAAAATACAAAAATTAGCTGGGGGCAGTGGTAGGCACCACCTGTAATCCCAGCTACTTGGGAGGCTAAGGCAGGAGAATTGCTTGAACCCAGGATGCAGAGGTTGCAGTGAGCTGAGATCGCACCACTGCACTTCAGCCTGGGGACAGAGTGAGACTCCATCTCAAAACAAACAAACAAAAACCAAGACCGTAGCAGGCACACTCACACAGCAATTGGATGTTGTGAGGAACACATGGGAAGAAAATACAAGCATCTGGTCAGGGAGCACACACCAGCGGAAGAGCAGGCCAACAGATGCCAGCACGCTGGCAGGCCATCCACCTGTGGGACTAGGTGAAGTCTGGCTGAGGCAGTCAGAGGACAGCCAGGGCTGCCAAGTGGCTCAACTCCAGGGGAAAACCATCTCTTTTCTGGCTCCCACATAGGCAGAGAGGTACTTCTCGTCAATAAAACTTTGCACTCCTTCCCCAAGCCCATGTGTGATCTGATTCTTCCAGTACAGCAAGGCAAGAACCCGGGATACGGAAAGTCCTCTGTCCTTGCAACAAGGTAGAGGGTCTAATTGAGCTAGTTAACACAACCACCCATAGACAGCAAACTAAGAGAGCACCCTGTAACACACGCCCACTGGGGCTTCACGAGCTGTAAACATTCACCCCTAGACACTGCCATGGGGCCGGAGCCCCACCACCTGCCGGACTGTATGCTCATCTTGAGATTTGAGCAGTGGAGCACTGAAAAAGCAAGCCACTCTCCCTGTGCCATGCCCTGTGAGGGGGACCAGGGAGCCTTTCCCATTTCAGTATTAAATGAAAAATGTGATGCTAGAACTGTAATATTTATATGTCAACTATCGATGGTCTCCCTCAACTTAACCACAATTTCAAAAATATGTATACTCTTTACATTGATAAACCAGTAGCCAATACCTTATATATTTTCACATGTATGAATCATCAAGAGACAAACGTTTCTCACATGGGTACATAAGAATAGTGTAAAAATCACCCACCACGAAGACATAGATTGTAGGCATGTTGACGCAGTAATGTCTTTCTTAGATTAAGAAACAATTTGTTAATATTTATTATAATTATTAATATCAACTGACATTACATATAAACAATTTCATAAAAGCAAATCCCCATTTGCTGTGAAATTCCAGGTATATTATGACAGTATAAATGAACACGATTTCATGATACCTCTTTCTCCTCTACCATGTAAAGGTTCAATATTAATTAATATTAATGTTCCCCTGAATCCTGAATTTTCGTCATCTTCTTCTTTTTTTTTTAAACAGAGCCTTTTCAAAAGCAATGAACAGTGCCCAATCATAAGCACATTTTAGAACTCAGTAACTGGTTCTTCATAACTCAGTAGCTTTATGCTACTATACAATTTGCACTGCCCTAAGTGAACTTTTGAGGGAGTGGGTGATATGAAGAGAAAGGTTTGAAAAAATATTAGAATATTACTCATCTGTTTCACCATCTTCACATCACCAGATATAAAAAAGATGCAGAATTCTTTTCAAAACAAATAGCTTTGTGTTAGCAAAATGGCACTGAGATTTTCTTAAACAAATTGTTTTGATTTGATAGCAATCTTTTTTCATGAAGCATTCTAGCTAATTTTATATTTTCTGGATTACTTAAAGGAGCTGAGGAAGGAATATGATAAGTATTTATAAAGAATCTGTAGTAGCTTATCCAGCCAGCCAAAGAAGAAAGAATAAATCTGAGAGAACAAAAAGGATTTCTTTTTTTTTCTTTTTGATCAAAAAAAAAAAAAAGATTTTTATGTATGGGCAACCACCTATTCATTTCAGAGGAATGATAGAATACAAGTCCACAAAAGCTTATAGCAAGCCCGAAGCAGTAGTTACACATTCTCAACATTTACTCTAGAAAGAAACATTGAGTCTGTCAGACTTGATGCTCTGAGATTTATTTGACTGACTTCATGATCTTACTCTGGGGCATTATTGCCTTTCCAATTTCCCTCTGTTTCCTTAAATCCTACTCCTTTAATGCTTGGCTCATTTTGTACCCTCATTCACTATGTTGTTTCTCCACATTACTCCAGCTTCTTTTGATTTTCCTTTCTCTGAAGTTGCAATGCATATTTTAAAATTCAAACTGCAAAACTCCTTGCTCAAAAACTATTATGTTTGTTTCTGCATCTCTCATGCTTAGCTAGGTATTTCATATGTAGTAGGTATTTCAGACATATTTGCTTAAAAAAGGAATATTAAACATGGTTTGCTTATGTATTTATTGTTTAATATGTCTTATTTCAAAGATAATTTGGAAAGTGAAGATGCAATAAAACCAAACCTGTAATATTTTTAGAATTATGAATGAATGGCAAAGTTGTGCTACTATTGAAATTATTTAATGGAATTGGCGCAGTGCACACACATCTGTGTCCTGGCACTTTGGGAGGCGAAGCCAGGTGGATCATGAAGACAAGATATTGAGACAATCCTGGCCAAGATGGTGAAATCCCGTTTCTAGTAAAAATACAACAATTAGCTGGGCTTGGTGGTACGCGCCCGTAGTTTGAACTACTCATGGGGCTGAGGCAGGAGAATCGCTTGAGTCCAGCAGACAGAGGTTGCAGTGAGCCAGTATCACACCACTGCACTCCAGCCAAGATCACACCACAGCACTTCAGCCTGGTGGCAGAACTGGCCGTCTCAAAATAAATAAATAAAAAAAATAAAAATAATAAAGAAATTGCTTAATGATGGTACACAAACGAATCTAGAGAATATAAATATATTGGCTACTATACTGACTTCAAATAGGGAATTCTTAAGAAGTTTATGGAGTTAGAAAAACTAAGAAACTAAATAAACAAATAGGGGTTTTTAAAAATACTTAGCTAGAGAGAACACACACATATACATATATAATATACACACATTTTGGCAACAAATTTCTACTGAATTTCTTTGAAGCCATGTTTTGCCTTTTTCCATACTTAGTCCTATAAGGAGTAAATGATATTGAGAATAGGTATATTACAGTAATAATTTTTTAACTTTTAAATTTATTATGAGAAATGAAAAAATGTGGTATTTTTGATTGGGACATAAAAATAGAAGAGGAATTGCTATAAAGTAAGTGGGAAATATTCGGAAGAAACCAGTAATTTCTTAACACATAGTAATTTCTTATAATTATACTGGCAGGTTCAGGATATGGAGAGAAATGAAGTTGCCAAAAAGAGGTCTAAGCCTGGTGCTTTAATGGAGAACAGATCTGACTCATAGGAAGTTTATCTTCACTCAGTATTTTTTGGGCAGTTAAAGGTCATAAAGAGAAACAGATGAATAAGTGAAAGTCATCAAATTTTCATAAGATGTGAGTTCTAAAAAAGAATGTGAGAGAGGAGAAACATTTTACCTTGTGGTGGTGTTGAAAATAAATACAAGCATTTAAAAAATTTTTCAATGACCTGAGGCATTGAATAACTTTTGAAGCTAATAACATGTTAAATAAAGAGCTTAAAATGAAAACTTGAGTAATATTATGTCCATAAGGGCTTTGAAAAACTCTCATATATTTCTGAGACTTTGGAAGGCCACACATATGCATGGGGTGGTAAACATGCCTAAAGCAGTACATACTAAAGAAAATCCTGAGAGGGCACTGAGCACTCACTTCTGACTGATCTTGAGGCTGCCGCATGCAGGAAGTGAAGGCTAAGCTACGGATACTAACTGACAAGGTAAGTTTAGAGGTGTGGACCAATATGAACATAGAGTTTCAACAAATACAGTGAGGCTTCTGCTTTCTAATTACAGAAATTCTTCATCCAGTCATTAGCTGAACACAAAGATAACCAAGCAGAGTCTCCATAGCCACAAACAACAACAACAAAAAATACAGGCTTTATGACATTAATTCAGAAAACTCATTAATCAAACAAACAACAACAAGCTTCAGGAAGAGGGGAGATTCTGATGTCGAGTTACTTATAATGTTACTTATAATGTTCAGTTTTCAACAAAAAATTAGGAGCCATCCAAAAAAATCAATAAAGTATGGCTCAAACTCAGAAAAGAAACCAATAGAAACAATCCCTGAGGAAGCCCAGACATTGGTCTTACTAGAAACTTTAAATTCCTTTTTAAAATATGTTCAAATAACTAAAGGAAATTGTGACTAAAAACTAAAGAATAGTATGTGAATAATGTCTCACCAAATGAGGAATATTAATAAAGAGATAAAATTACAAAGAAAAAAATTAAGTAGGAATTCTGGAATTTTAAATTATACTTGCAATAAGATATCACTAGAGGGGGGCACAAGAGCATATTGGAGTAGGCAGAGCAATTAATCAGAAAACTTGATGATAACTCAATTGAAAATATCAAGTCTGAGGAACAGAAAAAAATGAGAATGAAGAAAAATAAAACAGTTACTAAAATATCTTTGGAAAACCATAAGGTATACCAACTCATGCATAATGAGATTCCCAGAAAAAGTGACAGATGGGGCAAAAATTTTGATAATATAATGGCCAAAAATTTCCCAAATTTAATGAAAGACATGGATATGTACATCTAAAAACCTCAACAAATGGTAAGGAAGCTAAACTCAAAGAAAGCCAGATTATAATAAAGTTGTTGAAAGTCAAGACAAAGGAAAAGTTTTAAAGGCAGAAAGAATGAAACAATATATCCTGTTGACCCTTGAACTCATTTCTTTTTGAATCATGAAGATCAGAAGTCATTGCAATAACATACTTGAAGTGCTGAGTGTAAAAGATTCTCAACGAAGAATTCTATATTCAGCAAAATAAGCTTCAAAAATAAAGGAGAAATTGAAACATTCCCAGATGAAGAAAAATTGAAAAAAATTATTGCTAGTACACTTAACCTATCAAAAATATTAAAGAGAGTCCTTCAGATTGACATAAAAAATGCTAAATAGTAACTTGAATCTACATAAAAAATAAAAATCACTGCTGATACAGGTTAGCCATCAACAAAGTAAGTCAATATATTTAAAATGATTGAAGTAATATAAAATACTTTGTCTGGTCTTAACAGAAATAAATCAGAAATCAATAACAGAAGAAAGTTCGGTAAATTACAAGTATTTGAAAATTCAGCCACAAATGCATAAATAAGCAATGAGAGAAAAAAATCACAAGGGAAATTTAAAAATACTTTGATATTAATAAAATAAATTGAAACATATCAAAAGTTACAGAATGAAGCTAATATTTTTAAAATGTATTTCTATAAATGCCTAATAAAAAGGATCAAATGAATGACCCAAATTTTCAACTAAAGAAATATAAAAAGCAAGAGTAAACTAAACCAAAATCAAGCATAAAAAATTAAAAATTTGATCAGACATTTTAAAGTAGACTATAAAAATGTAATTAAAAAATTGATAAAACTAAAATTTTGTGTTTTGAAAAACTGACAAAGTTTTATCTGTACTGAACAAGACTCAAAGAACTAAAATTAGAAATACAAGAGGTAACATTACAATAGAACTTAGATTAAGTTAATCAAATTAAATTGAATAGAAGGGAATACTAAAAAAAATTGTATTACTAAATCAGATAGCCTAGATGAAATGGACAAATTACTAGAAAAAGATACTACCTAAACTGACTCAAGAAAAAAATAATCTGAAAATATTAATAACAAGTATAACAGATATAAAACAAGAAAATAATTAAGTTAATAAGATGGTTTCTCAGGTGAATTCTACTAAATGTATAAGTTAGAATTAATATTTATGCTTCAAAAAATCTTCCTAATTTGGAGGATGAGGGAGTACTTCCTAACTGATTCTATGAGTCCAGAGTTACCCTGATTTCCAAAACAGAGAAGGATGTACTAAGAAAAGAAAAACTACAGATTAACATTACTTATGAATTTCTACATGAAAATATTTAACAAAAGTATTAACAAAACTGAGTGACATTTAAAATAATTATATAGTATAACCAAGTGGAATTTATTCAGACCATTCAAAAATGTGCAAAATACAAAAATCAGTCAGTTTAATACAATGTATTAATAGACTGTAAGACAAAAAATAGTGACAAAAATTTTTGATAAAATTTGACTTTTTCTTGTAATAAAATTACTCAGTGAAAATAGAGCTGCCAGGACAGCAGTCTGAAGTCAACCTGGAAAAAGAAAAGAAAAAAGAAAATAAGAACTAAGGACAAAAAGCACCTATGAAAAACCTACAGATACTATCATAATAGTTAAATAGTTAAAGCTTTTTTCCTAAGATCAGGTAAAAGATAAGAATGGCCAGTCTTGCCACTTTAATTAAACATCGTAGTGGAGGTTATAGTAAGAGAAATTAGTCAAGAATATAGAAAAAATATATACAGATTGAAAGGAAGAAATAAAACTGTAGATGACAAAATCTTTTATATATAACATTTTAAGGTGTATACACACACATCACACACACAATTAGAGCTAATGAACACAAATATCAAGATTGTTAGATACAAAATCAATAAACAAAAATCGATTATATCTCTATAAACTAACAATAGGCAGGGTTTGGTGGCTCGTGCCTGTAACCCTAGAACTTTGGGAGACTGAGGCAGGTGGATTATCTGAGGTCAGGAGTTCAAGACCAGCCTGAACAACATGGTGAAACTCCGTGTCTATTAAAAATACAAAAATTAGCTGGGCATAGTGGTATGCACCTGTAATCCAAGTTACTCAGGACACTGAGGCAGGAGAATCACTTGAACCTGGGAGGCAGAGGTTGCAATGACCAAGATCCTGTCACTACTCCAGCCTGGGAGACAGAGTAAGACTTTGTCTCAAAAAACAAACAAACTAGCAATGAGTAATTCATCAATAAAATTAATTAATTTCATTTATAATATTATCAAAAATATAATATTTAGGAATAAATGTAATAAAAGAAGTACAAGGTTTTTACACTGACATGTAAAAAGCCATTGAAAATTTTTAATATGATCTAAATAAATGAATAAAATATTGCATGGGCATGAATTGGTAGACAATATTACTAAGATCAAAATGCTGCTCAAAGTGATCTACATATTCAATAAGCTCCCTTTCAATATCCCAATAGGCTTCTCTTTTGTTTGCAGAAATTCAGAAGCTAATTATAAAATTTATATGAAAATGCAATGAACCCAGAATAAACAAAACAATTTTGAAAAAGCAGAACAAAAAGGAGTCACATTTCCCAGTTTTAAAACTTACCTAATTTTCAGTAATCAAGATAGTGTTTGATAAGGCATAAGGAAAAACATAGGTCAGTGGAATAGAATTGAAACTCCAGAAGTAAAGTCATACATTAATAGCCAATTGATTTTTGACAAGATCTTCAATATGGAAAAAACAATGCTTTCAATAGAGAGTACTGGGAAAACTAGATACATAAGAATAAAGCTGGACCCCTACCTTATATCATATAAAAAATTAATTCAAAATGGATCAAAGACACAAATGAAAGAGCTAATACTATAAAACTTTTATAAGAAAATATAGGCATACATTTTTGTGAACTTGTATTAGGCAATGGCTTCTCAGGCACCTAAAGCAGAAACAACCAAATAAAAGATAAAGTGGACTTCATAAAATTAAAATATTTTGTTCTTTAAATCAGCTATAAAGAAAGGGGAAAAGGCAGTATGCAAAATGGAAATAATTTTTTGAAAATCATTATATCTGATGTGTGTCATTGGCAGAACATATAAATAACTCTTACAACTCAACAATAACAACAAAAAATTTCTAAAAATTTGAATAGTCCTTCTGTCAAAGAAGATATACAAATCACCAGTTAGCACATGAACAGATGCTTAATATTAGTCATCAGGAAAATGCAAATCAAAATTCTGAGATACTCTTCCATGAATAAGACAATAACATGTTTTGATGCAAATGTAGAGACATGGGTAAACTCATACACGACTTATGAAACTGTAGATTTATACAACCATTTGCAGAACAGTTTGGCACTCTCTCAAAAAGTTAAAAATAGTGTCAGGCTCATTTCTGTAGTCCCCGGAACTCAGGAGGCTGAAGTGGGAAGATCACTTGAGACCAGGAGATGAAGGCTGTAGTGAGCCAAGATTGTATCACTGAACTCCAGACTGCCTGACAGAGATAAACTCCAACTCTTAAAAAAAAACCACATGACCTTCCAATACCACTTCTAGTTATATACCTATAAGAAGTGAAAACATGTTCACAACAAAACTTGTACCCAAATTTTTATAGCACTATTGGTAAGAGCCGAAAAATAGAAAAAAACCATTTGGGTCAAGTGATGAATGGATAAACAAAAAAGTGGTATTGGAGGGTCGTATGGTAATTCTTTTTTTTTTTTTTTTTTGAATTGGAATTTCGCTCTGTCAGGCAGTCTGGAGTTCAGTGATACAATCATCACTCACTGAAGCCTTCGTCTCCTGGTCTCAAGTGATCCTCCCACTGAAGCCTCCTGAGTTGCTGGGACTAGGGAAGTGAGCCACTGTGCCTGATTCTAACTATGTTTACCCTTTTTTTGTCGGGCGTGGTGGGTCACGCCTGTCATCTCAGCACTTTGTGAGAATGAGGTGGGTGGATCACTAGGTCAGGAGTTCGAGATTAGCCTGGCCAACAAGGTGAAACTCCATCTCTAGTAAAAATAAAAATTTAGCCGGGCTTAGTGGCGGGCGCCTGCAATCCCAGGCACTCCGGAGGCTGAGGCAGGAGATTTGCTTGAAACCAGAAGGCTGAGGTTGCAGTCAGTCGAGGTTGCACCACTGCACTCCAGACTGGTCAACAAGAGCAAAACTCTGTTTCAAAAAATAATAATAATAATAATAATAAAATAATGATACTTGCTAAAACATGCATGAAGATTAAGAATACTATATTAAGGAAAGCAGCAAGGTGCAAAAAAGCCAAGTATGCATCTATGTTTATGAACTGCCAAGAATAGGTAAATCCCTGGAGGTAAGTCTATTACTGGTTACTAGGGAATGGGGCAGAAGAGAATGAAAGTGACTGCTACTTTGTTGCGATTTTTTGTGGGGGGCTGATGAAAATGTTCTAAAATTAGATAATGGTGATGGTTGTGCAAACTTGATAAATATATTTTTTAAAACAGTGAATTGTATTTAAAAGGATAAAGATTAGAATATGTAAATTATATCTCAAAAAATCAACTTTATTCCGGTGGAATTTACATAGAACAATTGTACATTTTAGTACACAAAATGTTGACAAATACATACACTTCTGTAACCAACACCCCAGATGTCTCCATCATCTCAGAAAGTTTACTTTTGCCACTTTGTAGTGAAAATCTAATCACCCCTGGGCTTTATACCACTTATTACATTTACTCAAATTTCAATTCTTACAGATTATATAAACTTGCATATCCTCCATTTATTTATATTTAAAATCTCTTTTATGAATGTTTTATGGTTTTCAATGTGTAGGTCTTACACCTCTATTATTAAATTTCTCTAAATATTTCCTAGTTTTGATGTCATTTTAAATATTGTATTTGTAAATTAACTTTCTGATTGTTTAATGCTAATATATGAAAATTGAATTGTTCTTATTTTATATATTGATCTAGTATCCTGTAGCCTTCTTAACTCAATTATTAGTTCTTATGGCTTCATTTTTTACTGGGGAAGATTCCATAGAAGTTTTTACGTAAATGATTATGCTATCTATAATTAAAGACAGTTTTATTTATTCCTTTCCAAATCCATATGCATTTTATTTCTTTTAAATCTTTTGAATGATAGTGGGCTTTTTTGTTTTGTTTTCATATTAAAACTTTGTGTATCTTGTTATATAGTGCATGTGTGCTTGCAAAGAACTACTATTGGGTGTAATTTTCTGTAAATGTCAATAAGATCTGTTTGTTACACGGTTTTTTCCAGTGACTTTCTGTTAGTTATCCTATAATTTATTAAGAGAAGAGATATTGAAATTGCTAACTATAATTATAGATTTTTCTCTCTATTAGCTTTTTTCATTGTTTGCTTCCTGTATTTTAAAGGTCTTTTATTAGGTTTATTAAGACAACTCCCCTAATTAAATCATTATGACCCCTAGACAAATTGATTGCTTTATTACTATGTAATAACTTTCTTCATCTTTAGTAATATTTCTTGCTTTGTCTATCATTAATATAGCCATTCTAGATTTTTTTTAATGGTAGTGCTTTTCTATCTATAATTTTATCTGTGGCTTGCTTTTTATCTATTATTTTAACTTATCTGTGGCTTTATATTTAGTTTTTTGAAGATAGCACATTGTTGGGTACAGTGATTTTAAAACATGATTATAAATTATTTTATATTCCTCCTTTCAAGAGTTGGAGTCTAAAGCTCTTCTTCTTTAGTATAGACTGCACTTAGCTACTCATTTTTAACAAATTGAATAAAGTAGACATGGTGGTGTGAGACTTTAGAAACTAGGTCATAAAAGGCACTGAAGCTTCCTTCTTGCTCCCTTTTATATAGCTCATTCTGGGGAAACTACTTGCTTTATCACAACGACATTCAGGGAGCATTGTGGAAAAATTCACGTAGTAAGGACTTGAGGAATCCTGCCAACAAGTAGATCTTCCAGCCTCTGTCAAGCCTTTCAGGGATGATAGTACTGGTCAAGAACTCAGTTGCAACCTCACAAGAGTCTATGAGCCAAAACCTCCCAGTACAGCTGCTTCTAGATTTCTGACCCAAGAAAATAGTGAAATATAATATTACAATTCTTGTTTTAACATGCTAAGTTTGAGGGTAATTTATTATACAGCAATATATGCTCAGTAAGTGTTTTTCTGTTTTATTCAACAAAGCTATCTTAATATTTAATTGGTTTCATCAGACCACTGGCATTTAGTGTGATTGTCAATATGATTGGGCTTAAATCTGCCATCTTGCTAGTTGTAGTCTCTTTCTCCCGCTTGTTACAATCCACGAACATGAAATACACCTTTATCATTTAGATCTTCTTTCACTTCCCTCAGCATTTTTTTTCTTGTTGTCAGATTATAAGTTTCCAATATTTCCAATAAATGCATTCCTAAATAATATATGGGTTTTGAAGATTGCAAACATTATTTTTAACTTGTATTTTTCAACTCTTTCTTTACGGTATATAAAACTGTAATTGAATTTTGTGTATTGTCTATACATACAGATACCTTAAAGTAACATTAAGATAGGAAAATAAGTTAGAATTTCTTTTATGTCACTCCTTTTTCAATAAATTCGTGATTTTTGTTTGAATTTTCTGTCAAGGAAAATTTATTGTTTTAGTTTTGTGTCCTGACAACATGCAATGAATGTTGAAGGGACCTTCTAACAAGCGATCCTGCTTTGTATCATTATTACTTAAAGAGATAGGCCAGTGGGAAGGATTTCAGGTTAGATGGTGCAGGTGTGATAGCTTTATTTTTGGTTAACCCGTTACCTGATATTACCCAAACTAAGTCATAAAATATTATAACCTGCCTATATGTAGAAATGATATTGTCTTCATTCTTTGTTTGGGGAACCACCTGCTAGTTTCACATTGAATGTATGGCAATGTGGCATTAAAATAGATATGCAAGTATATTAGGTATATATCTCTAGACACACATCTGTTATTTGTTTTATTGCCAAAAAGGTGAGAAGTATACATAATTTCTTCTTATTGCCCTAACTCCTAAAGTTCTGAAAAATTATCTGCAGGCATTGTCATTTGCCTAAGAAGCAAAAGAACAGGGACTTTATAAAAGAAGTTTTCTATTCATGTAATTGCAACTACAGAGCTATATTTTCTAGGCAATATTTATTTTTCCAAAAGATTCAATAAGCACTGATTTCTTAAAAACTTGGAAAATATTTTTGTGATTAAAAAGTAATATTTCAGTGCATCTAGGTAGGTAGGAGTTTAAAGGAAAATTTTTCTTTGTGGTCTACCATATATATGAAGTATATTACATATCAAACAATCTGTTGTTTAAATTAAATAAGTCTCATGCATTCTAAGCCATCTAATATGATATTTTGTTTAAAGGATATAGGGTTCATAATGTTAATTATTGTCAATTTAGGCATGATTTCAATAGTTCAGCATTTATGTTACAGACAATATGTATCTAACTACTTATATGTACAAATATCTACAAAAAACAGAGCTTATATCCAACATTTAAAAATTGAAAACCTAATGTAAACTTCTAGAATAATTTATATAAAATACAAAACTAATAATTTCAAATGGATTATTTTAGGTCTACAAATTTAAGGTTCTAAATGACCAAATATAGCTGTATTGTTAAGCAGATGGATAAAGAGACATATTTAGTTTTCTTAAAATAAACACTTATTTAGAAAATAGCAAACTCATGAAACATAGGATATAATGTCCCACTTCTTTTCTATCTCCAAGTGCTCATATGTTGCAACATAAAGAAAAAAATTAAGTATATACTTGGAAAGTAGTTGAATATAATTAAATCAAAGATGAATATGATTGTTCGATTCTACCACATCTTCTGCAACCCACACTTTTACATTGAGAGGAGGGTTTTATCTCTTTCTTTCTTTATTTTTAGAAGCATTTATTTTAATTTAGAGAAATATCATAATTATTTAGTAGTTCAAAAATAAAGAGAAGTAAATCATGGGACCTAATATACTCATCACTCAGATTTAACAAACATTGACATGTTGTCACATTTGTTTCTGAACTTTAAAACAAACAACACAGAATGTTATCGGCACAGCCAAAGTTACTTCCTACATATCCCTTTTCTTTCTCCTTTTCTTTCTTTTTTTTTCTGTCAAGGTCCTTGTTTTTTTATTTTTTATTTTTTTATTATTTTTATTATTATACTTTAAGTTCTGTGATACATGTGCAGAACGTGCAGGTTTGTTACATAGGTATACATGTGCCATGGTGGTTTGCTGCATCCATCAACCTGTCATCTACTTTAGGTATTTCTCCTAATGCTATCCCCCCCCATTCCTATACCCCATGACAGGGCCCAGTATGTGATGTTCCCCTGTGTTCATGTGTTCTCATTGTTCAATAATCACTTATAAGTGAGAACATTTGGTGATTGGTTTTCTATTCTTGTGTTAGTTTGCTGAGAGTGTTGATTTCCAGCTTCATCCATGTTCCTCCAAAGGACATAAACTCATCCTTTTTATGGCTGCATAGTATTCCATGGTATATATTTGCCACATTTTCTTTATCTAGTCTATCATTGATGGACACTTGGATTGGTTCCAAGTCTTTGCTATTGTGAATAGTGCTGCAGTAACCATACGTGTGCACATATCTTTATACTAGAATGATTTGTAATCCTTTGAGTATATACCCAGGAATGTAGCTGGGTCAAATGGTATTTCTAGTTCTAGTTCCTTGAGAAATCTCCACACTGTGTTCCACAGTGGTTGAATTAATTTACACTACCACCAACAGTGTAAAAGAATTTTTAATTCTCCACATCCTCTCCAGCATCTGTTGTTTCCTGATGTTTTAATGATCACCATTCTAAATGGCATGAGGTGTTATCTCAATGCGGTTTTGATTTGCATTTTTCTAATGACCAGTGATGATGAGCTGTTTTTCATATGCTGTTGGCTGCCTAAATGTATTCTTTTGAGAAGTGTCTGTTCATATCCTTTACCCACTTTTTGATTTTTTTTTCTTGTAAATTTGTTTAAGTTCTTTGTGGATTCTGGATGTTAGCTTGAAAATTTTTTTCCTTTTCTGTTGGTTGCTGTTCACTCTAATGATTGTTTATTTTGCTGTGCAGAAGCTGTTAAGATTAATTAGGTCCCACATGTCTATTTTGGCTTTTGTTGTCATTGATTTTGGTGTTTTAGTCATGAAGTCTTTGCCCATGCCTATGTCCTGAATGATATTGTGTAGGTTTTCTTCTAGGGTTTTTATGGTTTCCGGTCTTAAATTTATGTCTTTAATCTATCTTGAGTTAATTTATATATAAGGTGTAAAGAGAGGTCCAGTTCCAGTTTTCTCCATATGGCTACCCAGTTTTCCCATCACCATTTATTGAATAGAGAATCCTTTCCTCGTTGCTTGTTTTTGTCAGGTTTGTCAAAATCAGATGGTTGTAGATGTGTGGCATTGTCTCTGAGGCCTCTGTTCTGTTCCATTAGTCTATATCTCTGTTTTGATACCAGTACCCTGCTGTTTTGATTACTGTAGCCTTGTCGTATAGTTTGAAGTCAGGTAGTGTGATGCCTCCAGCTTTGTTGTTTTTGCTTAAGATTATCTTGGCTATGCAGGCTTTTTTTTTTTTTTTTTTTTTTTTTTTTTTTTTTTTTTTTTTTTTTTTTTTTTTTTTTTTTTTTTTTTTTTTTTTTTTTTTTTTTTTTTGGTTCCATATGAAATTTAAAGTAGTTTTTTCTAATTCTATGAAGAAATTCAATGGTAGCTTGATGGAGATAGCACTGAATCTATGAATTACTTTGGTTAATGTGGCTATTTTCATAATTTTGATTCTACCATCCATGAGCATGGAATGGTTTTTTCATTTGTTTGTGTCCTTTCTTATTGCCTTGAGCAATGGTTTGTAGTTCTCCTCAAAGAGTTCCTTCACATCCCTTGTAGGTCATATTTTTAGGTATTTTATTCTCTTTGTATCAATTATGAATGAGAGTTCACTCATGATTTGATTCTGTTTGCCTGTTTTTGGGGTACAGGAATGCTTGTGATTTTTGCACATTGATTTTGTATCCTGAGACTTTGCTGAAGATTCTTATCAGCTTAAGGTGATTTGGGGCTGAGACGATGGGTTTTCTAAATACACAATCATGACATCTACAAACAAATAGAAACAATTTGACTTCCTCTCTTTCTGTTTGAACACCTTTTCTTTCTTTCTCTTGCCTGATTGCCCTGGCCAGAATTTCTAATACTATGTTGAATAGGAGTGGTGAGAGTGGGCATCCTTGTCTTGTGCCAGGATTCAAAGGGAATGCTTCCAGCTTTTGCCCATTCAGTATAATATTGACTGTGAGTTTGTCATAAATTGCTTTTTATTTTGAGATACATTCCATCAATACCTAGTTTATTGAGAGTTTTTAGCGTAAAGGGGTGTTGAATTTTATGGAAGGCCTTTTCTGTATCTATTGAGATAATCATGTAGTTTTGTATTTGGTTCTGTTTTTATGATGGATTATGTTTATTGATTTGCATATGTTGAACACCTCTTGCAACCCAGGGATGAAGCCAACTTGATCATGGTGTATAAGCTTTTTGATAAGCTGCTGGATTCAGTTTGCCAGCAGTTTATCAAGGATTTTCGCATCAATATCTATTAGTGATATTGGCCTGAAATTTTCTTTTTTTGTTGTGTCTCTGCCAGGTTTTGATATCAGTATGATACTGTTCTCATAAAATGAATTAAGGAGGATTCCCTCTTTTTCTATTGTTTAGATCAGTTTCAGAAGGAATGATACCAGCTCTTCTTTGCACCTCTGGTAGAATTCATCTGTGAATCCGTCTGGTCTTAGGCTTTTTTTGGTTGGTAGGCTATTAATTACTGCCTCAATTTCAGAACTTGTTATCGGCCTATTCAGGGATTCGACTTCTTCCTGGTTTAGTCTTGGGAGTGTGTATGTGTCCAGGAATTTATCCATTTCTTCTAGATTTTCTAGTTTATTTGCATAGAGGTGTTTATAGTATTCTATGATGGTAGTCTGCATTTATGTGGGATCTGTGGTAATATCCCCCGTTTAACATTTTTTATTGTGTCTATTTGATTCTTCTCTCTTTTTTCTCTATTAAGCTAGCTAGCAGTCTATCTCATTTGTTAATGCTTTCAAAAATCATCTTCTGGTTTAATTTTTTTTGAAGGATTTTTCATGTCTCTCTCCTTCAGATCTGCTCTGAGTTATTTCTTGTCTTCTGCTAGCTTTTGAATTTGTTTGCTCTTTTTTTCAGTTATTTTAATGGAGATGTTAGGGTGTCAATTTTTAATATTTCCTTTCTCCTGTGAACACTTAGTTCTGTACATTTCCCTCTAAACACTGCTTTAACTGTGTTCCAGAGATTCTGGTACATTGTATCTTTTTTCTCATTGGTTTCAAATAACTTATTTATTTCTGCCTTAATTTCATTATTTACCCAGTAGTCATTCAGGAGCATGTTCAGTTTTCTTGTAGTTTTGTGATATTGAGTAGTTTCTTAATTCCGAGTTCAAATTTGATTGCACTGCAGTATGAGAGACTGTTTGTTATGATTTCCATTTTTTTTTTGCATTTGCTGAGGATTGTTTTACTTTTGATTATGTGGTCAATTTTAGAATAAGTACAATGTGGTGCTGAAAATAATGTATATTCTGTTGATTTTGAATGGAGAGTTCTTTAGATGTCTATTAGGTCCCCTTGGTCCAGAGCTGAATTCGAGTCCTTAATATTCTTGTTAATATTCTATGTCATTGACCTGTCTAATATTGACATTGGAGTGTTAAAGTCTCCCACTAATATTCTTTGGGAGTCTGTCTCTTTGTAGGTATCTAAAAACTTGCTTTATGTATCTGGGTGCACCAGTATTGGGTGCATATATATTTAGAATAGTTAGTTCTTCTTGTTGCATTGATTCCTTTACCATTATATAGTGCCCTTCTTTGTCTTTTTGATTTTGGTTGATTTAAAGTCTGTTTTATCAGAGACTAGGACTGCTACCCCTGTTTTTTTTTTTTCTTTCCATTTTCTTGGTAAATATTCCTCCATCCCTTTATTTTGAGCCTATGTATGTCTTTACACATGAGATGGGTCTCTTGAATACAGCAAACCAATGGGTTTTGACTCTCTTCTTTTGTTTGTTTATACTTTAAGTTTTGGGGTACATGTGCAGATCATGCAGGTTTGTTACATAGGTATACGTGTGACTATCCAATTTGCCAGTCTGTCTTTTAATCGGGACATTTAGCATGTTTACATTTAAGGTTAACATTAGGCCTGCCTTACAAGAGCTCCTGAAGTAAGCACTAAATATGGAAAGGAAACACTGGTACCAGCCACTGCAAAAACATACCAAATTGTAAATACTGTGGACTATAAAGAAACTGCATCAACTAAAGGGCAAAATAACCAGCTAGCATTATAATGACAGGATCAAGTTTTCTCTCTCTTTTATTAAATTCTCAACTTAAAAACAAGTGCAATTCAAAGTCATATTCAGATCATTTTGGCATATATATAAAGCAATTAATTTGCATTTCATTTATTTCAATATAACATGCTATTGTTGAGTGTCTTCAGTTTACCAAGACACATACTAAGCATTATGGATATAAGGATAAATTGTTTCTGCCTCCAGTGACCAAAATGATGTAGTAATTTGATGCACCATGGTAATGAACATTATAAGAAATTTTGATTTTGTTAAATGATTTATATTTTTAAAATTTTTTGAGTTTTTACAAAAAGCTATGAGATATTCAATGCACTCTACTAGAACCTAACGTTTGACTCAAACTCAAAAGTCTCTATTGTTGTTCAATATCAATAGCAGGAAAAACACTTGATCGATCTTTTATTATAAGACTTAAGAGTTGCTTAAAAGTTTAGTGATCATTAAAATTCAAATCCTTGGAGCTATAAAATAAAATTATTGCTTTTTCACTATGTAAATTGGTGCATATATTATTTAAACTACTGCTAATTTGTGTGCCACATTGAAATAACTGCTCTGGAGTTCATAATATCATTTGTTGAGGAATTAGGATAGCATTGCTTGATTAGATTTCAATTTAATCTTAAAAATTAACCTAAAATTTTCTCCATTTGATTAGACACATGCCTAGATTATAACTAGTAAATGCAAATAATATTTTTATATATTTATTAATAGACTAGATTTCAAAATTATTGCAATTTAAAAATAATTATATATAGGATAATTATTTCATATAGATAATTTTTTCACATACTTCTAATCAATATATCTGTATGAAACACAAAACAGAATAAGTATAGTTAAAATATAAGAAAGAAAAAAGTAAAAAGATGAATTTTAAAATAATATTTTAAATAAATGACATTTCATTATTCATTACAGATTAAACAAGCAGAGTGTGTTATTTCAAGATAATTTTATGATGTACACTTCATTGAAAACTACCTGGTTATTGAAAATACAGCTAAGTAAAGGATAATGAGTTCAAAATGATAATGAATTTTGTGGTGATGGATTAATGTTACAAAGAGAAATTAAATAACCAACTGTATTGTATTAAGATAATTAGAACTTTCTACTTTACATACTAAAAAAATTTACAATTAAAAATTAACATGCCATTTAGCAAATCTTACTCATTTATCTATGTGATATTCTCTGTATATGCAAAATTTATAATATTTTTGATTAGCTAATAAATATATGGTTTTAAAACTCATTGATTATACACAGGTGTTTTCCTCTCAATATATGCTAAACATAATTTAATAAATATAGATTTTTTCTTGATAAAAATTGTTTCAAGGGAAAATGGTAGATAGGAGACAGAATTATGTGCAGCTCCCACTTACACAGACTGAACAGCATATGAAGACTCACATCTTGAAATTTTGCTCTGAGAAGTAGCACAGGAACACACCAGAAAAAGAAAAATAATTTACAGACCCTTTGAAAGAAGCACTTTGCCACTGCAAACTTCATAAGAAAGCTGAAAAACTATGAGTTCCCAAAGAGTGAGAGGAGAAAAGTCTGCCTCTGAACACACATGCCTACTGGGGAACCCAAAAATCCAGATCACAGGAGAAGGATTTAATCTTATCTAGAGCTGAAACAGATGTAAGAAGCTGAGCAAATTATAAAAGTAGAAACAGCAGCAGGAAGAGCACTGTAGGTATTTCTGGTCCCAGCTGGAGCCTAGGGAAGCCATCTCTTACTTTATCTCATGGGGGTCTTTGGGGAGGGCAGCCAGCAGATTCAGGATGAGCCAAAGGGTATAGAAAGCTTCTAGTTGAAATACTTAATGATTTCCACTGAGCATGAATTTTTCTGAGCAAAATTCAGGGGGGGCAAAAGGGAAGTGCAGATAACAGTGCAGAAGCCACAGCTGATGGTGCAGGCAGGTTGAGAGGGGTGAGGCCTGAGAGCCCTGCTTGCTTTCTCAGAAGGGAAACTTGAAGCCAGGGGCAAGATCTCAGCCCTGTGCATCAGCTGCTTGTATACTCAGTACTATTGGCAGGGCACAGTGAAAGTGAGACTTGCCTTGCTGGCTGCATAGGAGCCGGGTGAGGCGTATCACTGCCAGCTTTCCCCTGCCTTCCTGGAGACCTGAATGATGCAGCAGAGGCAGCCATAATCCTTCTTGGAACATAACTGGCCTGAAAACCAATTCCCTACATCACCCTTAGTGGCCACAGGAGGCCCAACCCAAGGAGTCTCTGAGCTCAAACAAGCATAACCCTGCCCCCACCTAATGGTTTTCCCCTCCCAGCCCTGGTAGCTCAAGACAAAAGACATAAAAGTCTTGGTATCTCTATGGCCCAGCCCATTGCCTGAGACATATGAATACTCATACTGGATAATATGCGGCAAGATTATATCCTTTTTCTAGTACCACAGCTGGTGCTCTCTTGAAAGTACCATCTCCTGACTGGAGGCCAACCAACTCTAGCCATTACAGCAACTTGTAACAGAAAAACCCTGCTACAAAGAAAGAGAAAACAACAGCCAATTCCACCACCTACAACATCCTTGCTAACTAGTGACCCTGACTCTGTCCACGTGACAACTTCACTGCTAGCATAACCAGCATTCAAGAAAACCAGTGCACTAAGCAAAAATGCAACCAAAGACTCCCACAGAGTCCACTTTGCCCCTGCCACTTCCACTGGAGCATGTGCTGGTGGTATTCATGGCTTGGAGACCTGAAGATAAATCACATCATGGGACTCTTTGCAGACATTCCCCAGCACCAGCTCAGAGCCCAGTAGCCCTGCTGGGTGACTAGACCCAGAAGGGCAATAACAATTATTGCAGTCCAGCTTTCAAGAAGACCCATCCTTAGGGTAAGGGAGAGAGCAGCACACCAAGGCATCATCCCATGGGACCAAAGAATCTGAACAGCAGCCTTTGAGTTCCAGATCTTTCCATCAAAAAAGTCTACTCAAATGAGAAGAAACCCAAAAAATAATTCTGGGAATATGATAAAACAGTGTTCCATAATACTCACAAAAGTTTACACTAGCTCTCCAGCAGTGGACCCAAACCAAGAAGAAATCTCTGAATTTCCAGAAAAAGAACTCAGAAGGTTGATTATTAAGCTACTCAAGGAAGTACCAAAGAAAGGTAACAACTAACTTAAAGATTTTCTTTTAATTACCGGATATAGATGAAAAAGTATCCAGAGAAACATATATCATAAAGAAAAGATAATCACAGCCCCTTGAAATGAAAGGCACATTTAGAGAAATGCAAAATACACTGGAAAGTTTCAACAATAAAATCAAACAAGTAGGAGAAAGAATTTCAGAGCTCGAAGTCATGGCTTTTGAATTAACCCAATCCAACAAAGACAAAGAAAAAAAATTTTTAATGCACAAAGCCTCCAAGAAATATGGAATTATGTTAAATGAACAAACATAAGAATAATTGGTGCTCCTGAGGAAGAATAAACGCTTGGAAAACTTATTTGAGGAAATAATCAAGGAAAACAACCTTGGTCTTTCTAGAGATCTAGATATCTAAATATGAGAAACTCAATGAACACCCAAGTAATTCAACAGAAAAAGTATCATCAATGAGGCACCTAGTGATCAGGTTATCTAAAATAAAGACAAAGGAAAGAATCTTAAGAGCTTTGAGGCAAAACCATCAGGTAACCTGTAAAGGAAAACCTTTCACATTAACAGCAAATTTCTCAGCAGAAACCCTGCAACCAGAAAGGATTAGCCTCCTATTCTTTGCCTCTTGAAACAAAATAATTATCAGCCAACATTTTTGTATCCAGGAAAAGTAAAATTCAGAAATGAAGAAAAAACACTGTCTTTTTTCAGACAAACAAATGCTAAGAGAACTTGCCACTACTAAGCCAGCACTATAAGAAATGCTAAATGGAGTTCTAAATCTTGAAGAAAACAAAACTCAAAATAAACCAAAATGGAACTCCTTAAAGCATAAATCTCACAGGACATATAAAACAATAACAACATTTTTAAAAAAGATATTCAAGCAAAAACTATCATGACAAATAGAAAAGCACCTCACATATCAATACTAATGCTGAATGTAAATGGCTTAAATGCTCCACTTAAAAGATAAAAAATGGCAGAATGGATAAAAATCTATCAACCAAGTATTCACTGTCTTCAAGAGACTTACCTAGTACATATGGACTTGCATGAACTTAAGATAAAGGGGTGGAAAAATATATTCCATGCAAATGGAAACCAAAAGTGAGCAAGAATAGCTATTCTTATATCAGAATATTTAAAAAAAAAACCCAGACTTTAAAGCAAGAACAGTTAAAAAAGCAGGAATGTATATAATAATAAAAGCATTAATCCAACAGGAAAATATCACAATCCTAAATATATATGCACCTAACACAGGACCTCCCAAATTTATAAAACAATTACTGCCATACCTAAGACATGAGCTAGATGACAACACAATAATAATGGTGAACTTTAATATTCCACTGACAGCACTAGACAGGTCATCGAGAAAGGAAGTCAACAAATAAATAATGAACTTAAACTATACCCTAGAAGAAATGGACTTCATAGATATTTACAGAACATTCTATGCAACAACTGTAGAATATATCTTCTCTTCATCAGTACATGAAGCATTCTCCAACAGAGACAATATGATAGGCCAAAAAACAAGTCTCAGTAAATTTAAGAAATTCAAAATCATATCAAGTAAGTACTCATTCAGACCACAGTGGGATAAAATTGGAAACTATCTCCTAAAGGAACCCTCAAAACCATAGAAATACATGGAAATTAAATCATCTTCTCCTGAATGATCCCTGCATCAACAATGAAATCAAGATGGAAAATACAAAATTCTTTGTACTGAACAATAATAGTGACAAAACCTATCGAAACCTCTGGGACACAGCAGAAGTGGTGCTAAGAGGAAAGTTCATAGTATTATATGTCTACGTCAAAAAGTCTGAAACAGCACAAATAGAAAATCTAAGCTCACATCTCAAGGAGAGCTAGAGAAACAAGAACAAACCAAACCCAAACCCAAACCCAGCAGGAAAAAAAAAAAAAGATGAGAGCAGAACCAAATGCAATTGAAACAAAAATACAAAAAATAAATAAAAAGCTGGTTCTTTGAAAATACAAACAAAATCAATAGACCATTATCAAGATTAACCAGGAAGAAAGAAGATCCAAATAAGCTTAATTAGAAATGAAATGGGAGATATTACAACCAATACCACGGAAATACAAAAGATAATTTAAGGCTACTACAAACACCTTTATACACACAAACTAGAAAACTTAGAGGAGACAGATAAATTCCTGGAATTATACAACCCTCCTAGATTAAATCAAGGAGAACTGGAAACTCTGAACAGACTAATAACAAGTAGCAAGATTGAAACAGTAATTTAAAAATTGCCAAAAAAAAAAAAATCCAGGAATAGATGGACTCACAGCTGAATTCTATCAGATTTTCAAAGAGGCAGTGTCAGAATTCCTACTGAAACTCTTCCAAAAAATAAAGAAAAAGGGAATCTTCCTTAAATCATTCTGTGAAGTTAGTATAACCCTAATACCAAAACTAGGAAAGGACATATTAAAAAAAAACAAAAAGAAAGCTAATGACCAATATCCATAATGAGCATAGATGCAAAAATCTTCAACAAAGTACTAGCTAACTGAATCCAGCAGTATATCATGAAGGTAATCCATCATGATCAACTGAGTTTCATACCAGGGATACAGACTCAGTTTAACATACACAAGTCAATAAATAGAATACATCACATAAACAGAAGTAAAAACAAAATTATATGATCATCTCCATAGAGGCAGAAAAAGCATTTGCCAAAATACAGCATCCATTTATGATTAAACCCTCACCAAAATTGGCATAGAAGGGAATTACTTTAAGATCATAAAAGCCATCTAGGACATAGCTACAGCCAACATTATATTAAATGGGGAAAAGTTGAAAGCATTTTTCTGGAGAAATGGAACAAGACACAGGTGCCCACTTTCACCACTTCTATTAAACATCGTACTGGAAGTCCTAGCCAGAGCAATCAGAGAAAATAACAAAGAGCATTCAAATCGGGAAAGAGAAATCAAACTGTCACTGTTAGCCAATGAGATGATCATATACCTAGAAAACCCTAAAGACTTATCCAAAAAGTTTCTAGATCTGATAAATAAATTCAGTAATGTTTCAAAATACAAAATCATTGTACACAAATCAGTAGTACTGCTATACACCAACAGTGACCAAGCTGAGAATCAAAATAAATAAGTAAATAAATAAACTTCTTTAGCAATAACTATGAAAAATAAATAAATAAATAAAATCCTTAGGAATACACCTAAACAAGGAGGTGAAAGATCTCTACAAGAAAAACTCCAAAACTACTGAAATATATCATCAATGACACAAACAAATGGAAACACATCCCATGCTCATGGATGGGTAGAATCAATATTGTGAAAATTACCATACTACCAAAAGCAATCTACAAATTCCATGCAATTCCCATCAAAATACCATTATCATTCTTCACAGAACTAGAAAAAAAAATCCTAAAATTAATGTGGGACCAAAGAAGGGCCTACATAGCCAAAGAAAGACTAAACAAAAAGAGTAAATGGGGAGGCATCACATTACCAGACTACTAACGATCATACAAGGCTATAGTTACCAAAACAGCATAGTTCTGGTATATAAATAAGCAGATAGACCAGTGGAACAAACAGAGAACACAGAAATAAAGCCAAATACTTATAGTCAACTGATCTTCAACCAAGCAAACAAAAATGTAAAGTGGAGAAAGACACCCTTTTCAACAAATTGTGCTGGGATATTTGGCTAGCCACCTGTAGGAAAATGACACTGGACTCTAATATTTAACCTTTTATAAAAAATCAACTCGAGATGGATCAAAGACTTAAATCTAAGACCTAAAATCACAAAAGTTCTAGAAGATAACATCAGAAAAACTCTTATAGTCATTAGCTTAGGCAGAGTTCATTACCGGTAACCCAAAAGCAAATGCAACAGAAACAAAGGTAAATAAATGGGAATTAATTAAATTAAAAAGCTTCCAAACAGCAAAATAAATAATCATCAGAGTAAACAGACAACCCATAGAGTAGGAGAAAATATTTGCAAACTGAGGTTTGCATAAAGGACTAATATCCAGAATCTACAAAAAACTCAAAACAAATCAGACAGATAAAAACAAACAATCCCATCAAAATGTGGGCTAAGGACATGAATAGACAATTTTTGAAAGAAGATCTATAAATTGCCACCAAACATATGAAAAAATATTCAACATCACTAATTATCAGGGGAACTCAAATCAAAACCACTATGCAATACCACCTTACTCCTGCAAAAATGACCATAATTTAAAATAAAAACATAATAGGTGTTAGTGTGGATGTAGTGAAAAAGGAACACTTTTATGCTACTGGTGGGAATATAAACTAGTATAACTACCATGAAAAACAATATGGAGACTACTTGAGGAAATAAAAGTAGAACTACCATTTGATCCATCACTTCCACTACTGGGTATCTATTAAATAATGGTACTGGAAGCAACCTGGATAGAGTTGGAGACCGTTATTCTAAGTGAAGTAACTCAGGAATGGAAAACCAAACATTATATGCTTTCATTTATAAGTGGGAGCTAATTTATGAAAATGCAGAGGCATAAGAATAATATAATGGACTCTGAGGACTCAGGAAAGAAGGGTGGGAGGGGGACGGGAGATGAAACTCTATTCATTGGGTATAGTGTACACCGCTCAGGTGACAGGTGGACCCAAATCCCAGAAATCACCACTAAAGGACTAATCAATGTAACCAAACACCACCTGTTCCCCAAAACCTATTGAAATAGTAATAAACTGTTTAAAAATTTTTTTTCTATCTCTGTGGTGCCTGAGGTATATCTAGGAATAGAGGAAGATTCAGGATTTACTTAGAATGTATCTGAATATCATTAGATTAAGTGACAAATCTGATGTCCCAATTATTTTTTAAAATTGTAATTAGCTTACTGAGTTCCAGTTCGTTCTAATACTTTACCATGTTAGCTCATTTAATACTCACAGAAACTTTATGAGGTACAAACTATTATTATCACCATTTTACAGATAGAAAAACTGACTTTCAGATATAGGTTAAATTTCTTTTGATCACATGTTCCAGTCATATTTCTTATACTCTTTTCTTGGAAGCAATCACTAGCATAAGTTTGGTATATATTCATTAATTCCATTTTCAATTTTTACATTCAAATGTCTACCTATAAAAATGCATCATAGCATGTTACATTTTAAATATACACATGGTATCAGACTGTGTGTGTAGTTCTGAAAATTAATTTTCTAAAGATATAGACATATTGAAATATTTCTTGTTTACTCCTTTAAGTTGTTACATTTGAGTCCAACAATTTTAATTTTACAATTAGGGATATGAAAGCTGAGGTATTCTGATTAAATAAAGCTAAGTTATTGAATGAACATTTAGTTCCTCGTAGACTGTCAGTCCAATACCTCTTCTACCACACAGCAACCACTTTCAGTTACATCCTATGTGATGTTGCATGATTCAGCACTCTGAATTTCAGAATAGTCATTAGTAGACCTTCCAGAAGATGACACTCCGCAATCAGATGATCTCTATTTTCAAAATCCTAAAAGTCACAACTTTGTTATCTACTTGTTTCATCAGGGCTATTTTTAAACATTTCCTTACACATATGTCGGCTCCTTTGTATTACATTTTGTGCGTTTTCTTGAAATCTCTCATGGTTCTGGTTCACATATAGGGAGGAATAAAGATTTGTGAAACTGGTCTGATTACTCTCATGCATTGATCTGTCCACAGTGCTCTCTAAAAAGCATTCCCAGGGGAGCGGCTTTTCTGTGTACTCTGCTTAATCTCTTCATTTTTACTCAGAGACTAACTTAGTGCTACTAAACAAACAAATGTGACTAAAATATTGCAAACTGTCTTTTTTATTTTACCATAGTTATAACTGTTCTTTATACAAACTTTTGCATGTGTGTGCAGTTTCTTTAGCTCCGAAAAACATTTGCAAGAATCTAATAAATGTAATAAATGATAGTTTTCAGTAGTCTTTTCATTATAAATGATTGAAGGCTTATACATTCATTTTTAACTTCAAATGCAAACCTTTCAAGTAATTTTGTGTCATGTGAAAAAATTTCTGTGTTCAGCAAGTGATAGGATTTCTGTTTATTCTTTGAGTGTATTTTTAGTCTCCAGTTTCCTTACAGCCTCTAGTCTCTGATAAATAGCCAGAGGATTAATGTTTTAGTGAAAGTTAGCTTGTCACCTTCAAAAGGAAACCTCTTCAAATCAAAGCCTCTGTGTGCCTTGACTACAAAGTAAATTTTAAATAAACATTTTAAAAAAAGAGAAATTGTTGTCGCTTCAACTATTTGCCTGTTTGTACCAATTTGTACCCATGTCATACATTCATGCACAAACACATCATACATATATATATATAATGTATATAATATTATATGTAAAACAACTATATTACTCACATTTGCTTGTGTGGTATAACTAAATTAGCCACGTATTCAATATGTATATAAATATAAATGTATAAATATTACATATCTTATTTATATAAATATAATTCCATTTATAATAAATGTTGTATATAATATATAAAAATATATTTATATATTATAATATATAATTATTTTATATATATTTATATTTCCTTACATATATGTGTGTACTTATACAAATATATGTATATATATATACATGTGTGTGTCTGTGTGTGTGTATAACTATACATATGTGTTTTAGAGATATTTTTATATGTAGACATTCTCATAAGGGAAACCTCTAAAGTAATAACAAAAATGCCAATCAAAGCAACAAATACACATTACTTCAATTAATTTAAACATTTTACTACAGTTCATATACATTCAGGTGATATAAATCCATAAATATGCTATGAATATATCACAGAATCACTTTGCAATGATTTTTAAGGTTTTGAGTTCTAATGTCTAAGTTTGGTTTCTCCAGCACAATAAGTTGGTATATCCAAAAATTTTATTAGATTCCCCATATGCTAGAAAAAGAGCAACATAAATAGTAAACGAACATGACAAAATTGTTTAATGTCAATAAAGCACTAGAATAATGTATATGGATGTTACTATTAATTTGTGCAGACTACTAATTCATTATTTTCATTTTTTTCCTTCATTTGTTACCTTTTTACCAAGATCTAATGAGAAAAGTAAAATGATACAGTAAACCAGTGCTAAAAAGGGAAATTTCTGAAAGAAGATATCAAAACACTTTCATAAATCTATAATTGATTAGGGAAATAATGTGGTGATTTTATAAAGTTATAACTGTTTACCATCTATTATGTAATTCTGAGACCCTGCTTGGTTTCCTTTCTCTACATTTTGAGATGGTTAATGGTAATTTTGTTTCTTTGTCTGAGAAATCTTATTGGTCCAGAAATCTTGTTGGTCTGGACATCATCAGTTTTTCCACAGCTTCCATAGCTATAGACTGTTGCATTTGTCATCACAAAATTAGGCTACACAATTTAAGTTTTATTTAATGACATATCTGACAAATTGTTTTTTAAATACTGACTAATTTTAATTTGACTACTTCATAATAGCATCCAGGGAAGCACCTTGAATGTTTCCAAATCCATTTTAGGCAAGCTCCTTCTGGGTGGTTTTCATGCTGTTAGCTAATCTCATCCCCAGTGATTTAATTATTGTTTAACACACAAAAAAGTATTATTTTCCTGTGATTTGCCTGTTTCACCCTTTTCTCTAATTCTCAATACCAAACCTTACAATAAACTTAATAGGAGGCATAAAGTCTTTGGTAGAGTTAACCTGAGTACAACGTGGGGGTACTTCTGCATGTTTGACTTTTAAAAAAATGAGAAAATTCATAATATATGTAGTGTTCAATTCCATTTTATTACCTTCTTATGTATCTGATTTAAATCCTTCATTCTGGAGAATGCCAGATTAAGGCTATTTTTATACAAAATGAAAATATTATTTTCAGATGTATTTATAGTTCCATTATAATTTTGAGAACATGCAATTTCATACAAACGACACGTTATAATTTTAGTTTCATTGCTTAATTAAAATACAATGGGTAATGAACTAGCATACACTAAAAAGTGTATTTGACCTAAACATAGAGTAGGAAGCTTATAAGAACAATATTAATAATGAATTCCACAAAAGTTTATAAGAAAATAACAGTATATGGTAGGATGATATTTAAAGAATATATAGATGCCAACTCTGTTCATTTAATTTCCAATTTCATACTATAACTCTGTGCTATTTTCTTATTTTGGCCTATGAAGATATGAGTCCAGCATTATCTACACTGGAGGATGGTCCTAGAGTAAGTGTGGGACCAAAATGCCAAATTTGTGATTTATGTTTTTAAAAAAAACTTTCCCAAAATGAAAACAAAATAAGCAAAAATGAAACAAAATAACCATGAAAAATGCAGAAGACAAGATCAGGCAGAAGGAGCCACCATCCAAGCCATTACTACTACCACTACTCTGTAAATAAAAGATTAGAAAGGAATACAACAAGAGTATTAGATGCTAATGGCATAAACCTTTACCCTTCTCTGTCCTCTATTCAAAATCCAAAGTTGAGGTCATAATATCTCCAAATAAGTTAAGACCCTAGCAGAAAAGACATGTACCCATTCTTGTATGGAATTCTTAAAAGTGTTGTCACTTTTCAAATCATCTTTCTCACTATAAATGATACGGGAACAGTAAAGGAGAAATAGTTGCATAGGGTGTTTGCAATAGTTTGGGCTTAATAATAGTCTCAGGCAAGCAAAGCATGCATCTGAGCATTCCTAGAGCCAAAGAAGACTGTGATACATAGCTACAGCTGCAGGGCAGCCTATGACCTAGAGAGCTCTTACTGGTATAATAAGAAACTAAAGCCATCGTTTCAGAAGGCTGAATGAAAAATAGGGCATCTGCTTAGATGCATATATGGGAGCGAATGTATTCATTTCTCTGACATCAGAAGAAATATTTCTTGCTACAGTGTTGCTGAAATGTTGCTGAGAATGTGGTGAAAATCAATCTATAATTAAAACAAATACATAAATGCTCTATCTTACAGATAGACCTACTCCTGATACAGGCTTTATAAAATATATAATTTAGAAGCACATTCAATGTCTAGATACAGTGAGTTTCCATATATCTAATGTATAAAATCATCACTGAAAGTAGCAAATATTTTAAAGTCAAATACCTATTATTTATCTTTAGATAATAATTATTTGGCAAAATATCGTGATCAATTTCAAACTTAGATAAGTAAAAATTTGGATTATTCTTTATAATTTTAGTTTTATAGTAACAAAATCTCTATACATAAAGAAAAATCACTTTCGCAATCTTACAAAACCTAAAGTGCCTTTTTTCCCCTGTACCATTTCAATGTGCATGTTAGTGACTATTTTTTCCAAACACACTAGATTTAACCTTACTTTTAGCTTTGTTTATTCAAATATTTCAGATTTTTTAACCTGAAAAAAATCTAAATTCTTTTAGTGGTTAACTCTGAGTGCCATTATTTTAATGTACAGGTAATGCCAAGCTCATAGATTCCGTGCAATAAATTAAGCTCAATATGTATTTGTGCAGTGCAGCTCTCCAGGCAGGCTTCTACCAACCTAGTTCTCCTCTGTTTCTCATTTGCAGTTTTCAAGAATAACTGTAAACTGGGAGTGTAACATCTTAAGAGGAAGCTGGCCTGAACAACTCAGGCTCTGTTCCCCTCCCTCTTCCCAGAAACAGGATGTCCTTATCATTTTAGCCCAGTGTTCCATGTGGAAAAAAAAAAAAGAACACAGGGTGGATTGATTTCTGGGGTTCCTCAAATGGGGCACACGTAGTAGACATTTCTTTCACTTGGGCAGCTTTCTTGATCCTCAGTTCATTGGCTCACAATGAATCACAGGCTTCTGTTGTTTCAGGATGCGGAAATGTCAGTAATAAAGCCACCTCATGTAAATTGTTATGTGCGGGTGTTCTGTTGCATCAGACTCAGATAAGTTGATAACTAGTGCAAAATGAACTTGTTTCCACAGAGATGATAGTCTACTTGATATGAGATATAGGTACAAAAGAGTGATGCCTGGAGAGCCTGAATGTCTACATGAACTCTGAGTGCTCAGATATGGAAGTATAATTCTGCCAAGTCACTCGTTATCCCTTTAGGTTGTCAGGTATAGACATGTTTAACAAGTTTACCAGCTTTTTCTGAAAACATTAAATTTAACAAGTTAATTTTACAAAATACACCTAACATGGTCAACTTAATTTATACCTATAGACAGGAGGCATGAGCTAGTTGTTCAACCCCACTTTTTACATATCTCCACAATGAACATCCGAAAGGAGTGGTAATAGGGGGGGTTATTTTAAAAGGATTTGGGAAGAATTTCAATTTTGCTTTACATTATTTTACTTAATGTTTGACAAACATGTTAATTGTTTAGGTAAAACAAAGTATTTAAGAAAAGAAAACTGTGTTTTCTGGAGCTGTCTATGCTATATTTCTTGACTAGAAAGATAAAATGATTTTCTACTTCTTTATAAATAAATGAATTATTTCAATTTAAGTAAGGTGGCATTTATGCTCAATCCAAAGTTAAAAGATTCTTTAACCTTGTAACTTTGTTATAAGACCCTGTAACTTCTTATATAACTAATCATATAAGAAGCGGATTGTTAATGGAGAGGGTCCAACTTCTTTTACCACATCTCCCTACTACTTCCATACTTTCCTTAGGATTAGTCAGTCATATAGACAACTTTTAACTCTCTAAGGACACTCCAATTACTTTTTTTCAGGCTTACTGAAGTTAATTTTCATACAATAAAACTGTTTCTTGGTATACAATTTAATGTGTTTTGACAAATTTGAAAGTGGTATAACCACCATCTGAATTGAGATACATGACACTTTAATCACCTCAAATGTTTCCTGTGCCACTTTACAATCAACCCTCTCCCCACATCCATCATTGCCAAACCAGGATCTGGCCATCATTGTCCTCATTTCTGTTCCCATATTTTCCCATATCCAGAAAATCATATAAATTTGCAGTGTGTAAATATTTTGTGTCTAGCTTATCTCATTTAGCAAGATTTTCTTGAGATTTAGCCCTGTTGTTGCATATAACAGTGATTTGCTTTTTATTTCTGAGTAGTAGTTAGTATGCATAAACTACAATGTTTTTAAATCCTATATTTATTCATCCAATAAGCTGATTATTATTTGGGTTGTTTTCAGTGTAGGATTACTGTGAATGAAGCTAATACAAATGTTCATGTACTAATTTTATATGAACATATGTTTTTCTCTTTTGTGAATAACTGAAAGTAGTATTTCAGTGTCTTATACTATGTTTAAGTTAATAAGATTCTGTCAACCCCTCGTTCATAATGGTTGCATAACTTTGTATTTTCACCAATGTATTTTCACAAAAGGTATTTATACTTACCAGAATTCTTACCAGTACCCTAATCTTTTTGTTTTTTCATGTATTAGCCATTCTAGTAGATATATTTTAATATATCATTGTGATTTTAATTTACATTTCTCAAATAACTAATGATGTTGAAAAGATGTTTATGCTCTTATTTGTCAGTCATTTCATCTTTGACTGATGTCTACTCAAGTCTGTTACCTACTTTTTAATAAGATTGTCTCTAAGTTGTAAATACTTTTCATGTTTGCCAGATAAAAGTTCTTTATAAAAATGTTTTTAGCAATAATTTTTTCCCATTCTATAACTTGCCTTTCTTATGTTTTTAGAAGAACAGAAGCATTAAATTTTGACAGTTTATTAATTTTTCCCTTTTTATGATTTTTGTCTCATGTTGTAAAAATAATTTCCTAAACAAATATTACAAATATTTTTTCTGTGATTTCTTTAAAGAAATGTTATAGTTTTAGCCTTTATGTTTAGGTCCATTACCCACCTAAAATTGAATTTTATATATGGTGCAAGATGTAAGTCAAGGTTAATATTTAGTTGATCTACCATGATTTGTTAAAAAGACTCAGTTTTTACCAGTGAATTATATTAGCACATTTAATTTTGTAAAAATCATTAACTATGTATGTGTTGATGTATTCTCTGTTTTGTTTCATTAATCCACGTCTATATCTTTGCCAATTATTTACTCCTTGGTTATTATAGGCTAATAAGTTTAATGTTGTTTGGTTAATGTAGCTATCCATATAAAATATCAAATAAGCTTATTCATATAAAATATCAAATAAGCTTATCAAGGTGTTCAAAAATTCTCCTGATATTTTGACTGTGGTTGCATTGAATCTATGTAGCAATTAGGAGAACTGCTACCTTAACAATACTGAGTTGTCCAGTCCATAAACTCAGTATATATTTATCTACATATGTTGATAAATTTTAATCATTTTCATCTATATTTAGTAGTTTTAAGCTCATAATTCACATATTGCCTTTAGTTTTATAACTAAGTATATTTTGTTATTGCTGTTATCAATGGTATTGGGTTTTGTTTTTTCACCTTTTAGATATACATTTGATTTTTTATTTATCTTTTACTCTGAAACCTGAATCAAATCGCGTACTACTATTCAAAGCTAATTTTTCTTTTCAAGATTATTTAGGGGTTTCAATGTGCTTTTTTTCTATTTACTTACACATACGCACATGTATCACAGTGTTATTTCTTGTTTTTTATATTAATGCCTTTTTATTTATCTTTCTTACTGTATTTCACTGACTGACTTTCAGTAGAATGTTAAGTAAAAATAGAGAAAGTGAATATCATTGCTGTCTTTGAGATTTTAAAGGAGAAAAATTCAGTCATTTACCAGTAAGTACAATAAGTGTGTTTCTCATAGATTATCTTTATTAGGTTGAGAAAGTTACATTCCATTCCTAGTTAGCTGAAAATTTATTTCATGTACATATGTTGAATTTTGTCCAGCATATGTCTGCATATGGTGAGATCATTATTTTTTAGTCTGTTGATAGGATGATTCACATTAATCAATTTTTAAATGTTGAATTAATTTTTCATCCCTGAAATAAATTCCATGCTGTCAAGATTTATTGCTTTTTTAATACACTGTTAGATAATATCTACTAATATTGATTTTAAAAATAGGTGTTCATATTTGTGAAGGATATTGATCCATAGTTTTCTTTTCTTGTAACGGCTGTCTGTCATTGATATCAAGCTAATGCTGGCCTCATTAAATGAGAAGTGTAGATGTTATCCAGAATTATTATTAGTTATTTCTCAAATGTTCTATAGACTTCATGAGTTAAATCATCTGGGGCTTTCTTTTTGGGAGATATTTAATAATATATTTAATTTACTTTATATTTAAAGCATTGTTAATTCTTCTTGGTTTGTTATTTTAGACCTTTATAGAATTTGCCAATTTTATCTAATTTGGTAAATTTATTCAGGTCAAATTATTCATAACATATTTTCCTTTAGTAGCTTTAGGATCTTCATTCCTGACATTTGCAATTTATGTTTCTGTGTGTGTGTGTGTGTATGTGTTTATATATATATACATACATACATATGAATATATGTATATATGATGTAGGTTTGTCTTAGCTATTTATAAATGTTACTGTGTTTTTAAAAGCAAATATTGGCCCACTGATTTTTTGTAAATTTTTTTCTCTTTTTAACTTTATTGATTTCTGCTTTAATATTTATTGTTTTCAACCAACAATTTTCTTTAGATATAATTTTGTTTGTATTTTCTCATGGAGAAAGTTTTGAGTCTTCATTATCCAGTGGATAATATCTGCATTTTAATGCATATTTTTAGGCCATTAACTTTTTTTTTTTTTTTTTTTTGAAACAGGATCTCATGCTATCACCCAAGCTGGAGTTCAGTGGTACAATCATGGCTCACCACAGCCTTGACATCCTGACCACAAAGATGCACCACCACACCTGGCTAATTTTTTTTTTTTTAAGGACAGGTTTCCCTATGTTGCCAAAGCTGGTGGTAAACTCCTGTGCTCAAGTAATCATCCTGCCTTCGCTTCCGAAAGTGCTGGGATTACAGGCATGAGCCACTGCACCTGACCACCATTTACTTTTAATGAACATTTGGTTCTTCCTTTTTCATTACTATTGTTTCATTAAATATATTGTGCAAGACAACACTCCACAACATAGGATTATCTAGCACAAAATGTCAATAATACTTAAGAAACACTGCTCTAAACTGATATGCTGTTGCATTTCTGGCCTATATACATTTGTTAAAATTTTAGTGCATTCCTTGTGATAGCTTTTACAGCAGCCACTTCTTTCTATGCTATGCTAAAAGTGAAACAGTCCTGTTAAAAAAAATTCTAATTATGTGTTTCCAAGAATTAAACATTTCCTCTAGATTTTCCAGTTGGTGTGCATGGAGGTGTTCCAAGTAGTCTTGAATTATCTTTTGTATTTCTGTGATGTCAATTGTAATATATTCATTTTCATTTTTGATTAAGATTATTTGGATATTATTTCTTCATTTCTTGATTGATCCAGTTAGTGGTTTATCAATTTTTTATCTGATCAAAAAACTAACATTTTATTTCATTGATCCTTCATACTTTTGTTATTGTTTCAATTTCATTTAATTCTGCTCTAATCTTTGTTATTTCTTTTCTTCTTCTAGCTTGGGTTTGGTTTGTTCTTGTTTCTCTAGTTCCTTGAGGTGTGTCTTTGTGTTCTCAAATTGTAATCATTCTGTCTTTTTATTTTATTTTTTGATATGAGGTGAGGTCTCGCTCTGTCCCCTGGGATGGAGTAAATCCATGGCTCACTCTAGCCTCAAACTCATGTGCTCAAGCCATCCTCTTGCCCCAGGCTTCTTAGTAGCTGGGCCTACAGGTATGTGCCATGATGTCTGGCTAATTTTTATTTTATTTTTGGTAGAAATGGGGTGTTGTTATTTTGCCCAGGCTGGTCTCAAATTCCTGGTCTTAAGTGAACCTCCCATTTGAACTTCGAAAGTACTGGGATTATAGAAGTAAGTCAGTCAACCCAGGCTTTCTGTGTCTTTTCTGTAGACATTTATGCTATAAAGTTTCCTCTTAGCACTGCTATTGCTGTATCCCAGAAGTTTTGATAATTTGTGTCACTGCTATTATTCATTTTCAAAAATTTTTAATTTCCATCTTGATATTATTGTTGACACAAAGATAAAAACAGATTATTTAATTTCCATGAATTTTTATGCTTATGAAGGTTCCCCTTGAAATTGATTTCTAAATTTATTCCACTATGGTCTGAAAAGATATTTGATATAATTTTGATTTTTTATAATTTATTGAGACTTGTTTTATGGCCTGCCCTATGGGCTATCTTGGAAAATGTTCCATATACTGATGGGAAGAAAGTACATTCTACAGTTTTAGAGTAGAATTTTCTGTAAATGTCTATTAGACTTGTTCAAGAGTCCAGGCTAAGTCCAGTGTTTCTTTGTGGACTTTCTGTCTCAATGATGTTTTTAGTGCTGTCAGTGAAGTATTAAAGTACTCCAATATTGTGTTCCTGTTTATCCCTTTTCTTAAGACTATTACTATTGGTTTTATAAATCTGGGTGATCAAGAGTTAGGTACATATATACTTAAGATTCTATCTTCGTATTGGATTGACACATTTATCCTTATGTAATGACCTTCTTTGTCTTTTGGTACTGTTTTTGTTTTAAAGTGTGTTTTATCTGACTTTAACATAAACTAATTCAAGTGGGGCATTTAGAACATTTGCTTTTGACAATAATATTGATATGTGAGGTACTGTCCTAGTCATCACTTTGATTGTTACCTAGTTGTTTTGTTGTCTTGTTGGTTTTGTTTCATTTATTACCTAGTTGTTTGATTGCTACCCAGTTGCTTTGTATTCTTCATTGGGTTACTCTTTTATATGTCCTGTGAGTTTTATACTTTCAAATCCATAGTTGTGTGTATCAGCTATTTGTTTCCATATTTAGAACTCCTTTTAGCATTTCTTGTAGGGCTGATCAAGTGGTAACAAATTTCCTCAGCATTTGTTTGTCTGAGAAAGATTTTATTTCTCCTTGATTTATGAAATATTTTTTCTAGATACAAAATATTTGGCTGATGGTTATTCTGATTGAGGAGACCAAATATAAGACCCTAATCCTTCTGGCTTGTACAATTTCTGGTGAAAAGGCATCTGTTAGTCTAATTGGTTTTCCTTTATGAGTTATCTAATGCTTTCATTTCAATGCTCTTAGAATTATTTTCTTCATGTCAATTTAATGTAATGTCATCCTATAAAGTTGCCATGCAGAAAAGAATTCTAAGAGAATGATGAATATATTCTTGTTAATGTCCTTTTTTTGCAATTAATCTTCTAGGAGTTCTTTGAGCTTCCTGTATTTGATTTATAAATCTCTAGCATGACCAGGAAAGTCTTCCTCAGTTATTCCTTCAAATAGATTTTCTAAACCCTTTGATTACTTTCCCATGCAAGAACACCCGTGAAACTTAGGTTTGGACATTTTACGTAATCCCATATTTCTTGGAGAATTGTTCATTTCCTTTAATTTTTTTTTTTTTTTTTTACATTTTTGGTAGCTCTGAGACTTTCCATGTGAACAATGCCTACATGGGCAAACCACATTCCAATATAAAATAGTAAACTGAAACTAAAAACTGTACCAATCCAAAACCACCCAACCATCATTAGAGACTTTCTACTCTAACCAATCAATATTGTTTCCCTATACAACTAAAATTGTCTTGCTTTTACAACCAAGTGGTACCAATTTCTACTCGTACTCTTCCATGTAGAGTGCTAATCATGTGCAGTCTAGTAATGCCCCATTCATGAATCCCTGAAACCTCAAATTAACTATTAAAAATATAAATAGGCTTACATTTTTATTTTATCAGTTTATACATGTCATCTTTCCTAACAGGATTTTGTTAGTCTTTGGGTATCAGTTTCCTTGGATGCCTTGCTATTTCAGCTTTTTGACAAGAAAAGTTAAGTTTATTGATGATTCCATTTTTCTCATAATTAGTATTAGAGAAACATTCTCCTGTAGTTTTTTAAATAGTAGGTGGAGACATAATTTTATTTATTTTCTTTCTCTTTTTTATTACTTTGTAATTTTTCTGTGAATAAACTATCCAGAAATAAAGACACTGAAATTTTCTTCATTGTAAAAGCTCTCACATTAAATTTTAAGTATAAGTAATATCATATAAAAAGGCATGCTTCACAATAAGAACTATGAACTGGAGTTTCTCTAGGTTCATGTACAACACTCATTTTTAAAACTCGTAAAAATGCATAAAACTTACAGATTATGGAGTGTCCCACTAAATCAGATATTTTAATGTGGTTATGTACCATACTCTACCAGAGAGTATTTCAATGCAGTTATCTACCATACTCTAGCAGAAAGTCATTTTAAAAAAATACCTTGAATAAGGCATTCAAGTAAGATAAAATTCCTGCTGCTATTGCAGTGGTACAATGCCCTGGTGTTATACTGAAGGCTGCATTTGCTTATATATGTGTGGGGGTTAGAGTTAGTATTTGGAACAGAAAGAAAATAGAGTCATATGCTCAAATGAACATTTTAATAACTTAGTCACTAAGTACTTGTATAGGTTAGTCATGTAAGACTATTTACAAATAAATTTATTTACCTTAAAACTCTCAAAATGAAGGAATTAGACATGGGACTGGGTTGAGGGAGTTTGCTACCCTGAAGGGAAGAACACAATACTGGCTGGTTTGCCACCTGCTAACTAAAGAACCCTTGGACCTGAGTGAACATCAGCAGTAGCCAGGCAATGGTTACTCAGGCATTGGATGAGATCTAGTGCCATGCTGGTTTTGGGCCTAACCAAGTGCCACCCATGGAGTGGTGGCTACAGAGGTACTTGTGTCATCCATCCCCCAAATCCAGACAGATCGGCACAGAGAGAGACTGATTGAGGAAAAGGAAGGAAAAAGAATATGAGTCTCTCCCTGGTAATCCAGGGAATTCTCTTGGATATTACCCGAGACCATCAAAGCTGTACTTCTATTACTCTGCAAGAGTCACAGCAATACTGGAATTTAGCTGCCCATTAATGCAGACATGGCTGCAATGATCAAAGATTTAGATCACAACTATCAATTCCCTTTATATATTTGGAAAACCTCTCAAGAAAGACAGAAACAAGCAAACCCAAACTTTGAAGACTACAAAATATACCTGACTCTTTCATGCCCAGACATTAATGATCATCCACAAATATCAAGATCATCCAAGAAAACATGACCTCACCAAATGAATTAAATGAAGCACCAATGACCAATGAGGGGTAACAGAGATATTGACTCTTCTGACAGATAACTCAAAATAGCTATTTTGAGGAAGCTCAAAAAAATTCAATATAACAAAGAGCAGGAATTCAGAATTTTTTTTCTTTTTCTTTTTTTTTTTTTGAGGCAGAGTCTCACTGTGTCACCCAGGATGGAGTGCAGTGGTGCAATCTCGGCTTACTGAAACCTCTGCTCCCCAGGTTGGAGCAATTCTCCTGCCTCAGCCTCCTGAGTAGCTGGGATTACAGGTACTTGTCACCATGACCAGCTAATTTTTGTATTTTTAGTAGAGACGGGGTTTCACCATGTTGGCAAGGCTGGTCTTTAACACTTGACCTCGTGATCTACTTGCTTCAGCCTCCCAAAGTGCTGGGATTACAGTCATGAGTCACCAGGCCCAGACAGGAATTCAGAATCTTATCAGATAAATTTAACAAAGAGGTTAATATAACTTTAAACATTCAAACAGACTTTCTGGAGCTGACAAATGACATTTGCATACCGAAGAACACATCAAAGTCTCTTAACAGCAGAGCTGATCAAAGAGAAGATAAAATTAGTGAAGTTGAAGACAGGCTATTTGAAAATACAAAGTCAGAAGAGACAAAATGAAAAAGAATAAAGCACAACTATAAGGTCTAGAAAATTGTCTCAAAAGGGCAAATCTAAGAATCCTTGGCCTTACAGAGAAGGTAGAGAGATAAATTGGTGAAGAAAGTTTATTCAAAGGGATAACAACAAAAAAATGTCAAAACCTAGGGAAATATAAAAATATTCAAGCACAAGAAAGAGAATACCATGTAGATTTAATGCAAAGAAGACTACCATGAGGCATTTAATAATCAAACTCCTGAAGGTCAAAAATAAGGAAAGGATCTTTTAAAAAGCAATAGAAAAGAAACAAATAACAAATGGAACTCCAATACATCCAGCAGTAAACTTTTTAGTGGAAAACTCACAGACCAGGAGAGAGTGAGTGGCATGACATATTTAAAGTGCTGAAAAAATTAATTTATCCTAGAATAGTACATCCAGCAAAAATATTTCTCAAACATGAAAGAGAAATAAAGGCTTTCCCAGATAAACAAAAATTGAGGGATTTCATCAACACCAGACCTTTGCTACAAGAAATGCTAAAGAGAGTTCTTTAATCTGAAGTAAAAGGACAATAATTAGTAACAGAAAATCATCTCAAGGTACAAAATTTACACAAGAAAAACAAGTAATTACACAGAGAAACAAAGAACATTATAACACTATAACTGTGGTATGTAAACTAATCATATCTTGAGTGGAAAGACTACAAGATGAATTTATCACAACTAACTACAAGTTTTACTATATAGACAGCATAACAAAATATAAACAACAACATAATTAAAGGGGAGGAGATGAAGTTAATGTGTAGAGTTTTTAATTGGTTTTATCTTTGGTTGTTTTTATGATCAGTGTTTTCATCAATTTAAAATAACAAATTATAAGATAGTATTTCAAGCCTCATGGCAACCTCAAATCAAAAAACCTGCAACAGAATCAAAAAAATTAAGAAGAAGAAAATTAAAACATACCACCAGGGAAAATTACCTTCACAAAAAGAAACACAGGAAGAAACAAAGGATGGAAGATAAGACAATAAAAGAAACAGAAAACAAGTGAAAAAATGGCAGGAGGAAGTCATTACTTATCAGTAATAAGATCAAATGCAAATGGACTAAACTCTTCAATTAAAAGACATAGATTTAAAAAATACATATTTTTAATTGAATGAAACAAGTTAAAACAACAAGACTCTATTATCTGTTACCTGCAGGAAACAGTCTTCACCTAAAAAGACACATATAGAATGAAAATAAAGGGATGGAAAAAGATGTTTCATGTCAATGGAAAATGGAGAAGAGTAGGAGTAGCTATATTTGTATCAGACAAAATGAATTTCAAGATAAAAACAGTAGAAAGAGGCAAAGAAAGTCATTATATGATAATAAAGGGGACAGTTCAGCAAGAAGATATAATTGTAAATATATATGCATCTAACACTGGAGCACCCAGATATACTGTAGCTAAAAAGATGGACAGAAGTACAACAATACATTGGGACTTCAACAAGCCATTTTCAACTTTAGACAGATCTTCCAGACAGAAAATCTAAAAAAGAAAGATCATACTTAATCTACACAATAGACCAAACGGGCCTCAGAGATACCTACAAAACTTTTGATCCAACTGCTGCAAAATAAACATTCCTTTCCTTAGCACATTGATCATTCTGAATAACAGACCATATATAGAGCCTCAAAACAAGTCTTTAAAAAATTCAAAACATTAAAATCATATTAAGTAACTTCTCTTTCCAGAATGGAATAAAACCAAAAATCAATATCAAGAGGAACGTTGGAAATTATACAAACACATGGAAATTAAATACTATGCCCCTGAATTACCAGAGGGTCCATGAAGAAATTTTAAAAATTTAATTTCTTGAAAAAGAAAATGATCATGGAAACACAACATATCAAAACCTATGGGATACAAAGAAAACAGTACTAAGAGGAAAGTTTACAGCAATAAGAGCCTACATTTAAAAAGTAGATGAATTCCACCAAACAATTAAAGAAGAACCAACACCAACCCTTCTCAAACAATTCCAAAAGTTAGAGAAGTTAACTTCCAAACTCATTCAATGAGCTTAATATTACCCTGATTAAAGAAAAACAAAAAACAAAACAAATAAAGAAACAAAAAAAGACACATCAAAAAAAAAAAAAGAAAGAAAAAAAAACTTGCAGGCCAATATCAATGATGAACATTGATGCAAAAATTTTCTTAAAGTATTACAATATGAATTCAACACCACATTATAAAGATGATTTATATAGGCCAATTGGGATTTATCCCAGGAGATGCAAGATTGTTTAACATATGCAAACCAATCAAAGTGATACATCATATCAACAGAATGAATGATAATACCATATAATCATTTCAACTGATGCTGTAAAAATTATTTGATAAAATTCAACATTGCTCCATAATAAAAACCTTAAAAATGGATATAGAAGGAAAATACCTCAATGCAAAGCTACATACAATAGACCCACAGTTAGTATTATATTGAACCAAAAGCCTTTCCTCTAAGATCAGGAACACAACAAGGATGCTTACTTTCATGACGTTATTAACCATAGTACTGAAAGTCCTACCTAGAGCTATCAGATAAGATAAATCAATAAAGGATATCCAAATTTGAAAGAAATAAGTCAAACTATAATTATTTGCAGAGGATATGATTTCATATTTAAAATCCACCAAAACTATTAGAACTGATAAATTTGGTAAAGTGGCAGGATACAAAATTAACATACAAAAATCATTAGCATTTCTATATGCCAACAGTGAGCAATCGCAAAAAGAAATCAAGAAAGTGATCACATTTACAACACATATAAAAAAGTTAAATACCTAGGAATTAACCAAAGAAGTTAAAGATCTCTACAATGAAAACTATAAAACATCAATGCAATAAATGGAATAGGACAGAGATAATGAATTGGAAAAATGAATGTTAAAAGGTCTATGCCACCCAAAGAAATCTACAGATTCAACATAATCCCTATCAAAATAACAATGGCATTCTTCACAGAAATTACAAAAAAAAAATCATAAAATATATAGAGAACCACAAAAGATCCAAAATAGCCAGAGACATCCTAAGGAAAAAGAACAAAACTGGAGGAATCACATTACCTGTCTTCAAATTACACTACTATAGTAACCAAAACAGCATGGTATTGGCATAAAGATATACATACAAATAAGTGGAATGAAATAAAGAACCCAGAAATAAATCCATACATCTACAGTGAATTCATTTTTGATGTCTCTTGTCATATGCGAAAATCAAATGAAAATTGATTAAAGACTTAAATCTAATACTTCATACTATAAGACTACTAAAAGAAAACATTAGGAAACTTTAGGACATTGCTCTGAGCAAAAATTTCTTGAGAAATACCCCACAAGCATATCAACCAAAGCAAAAATAGACACATGTGATTAAATTAAAACTTCTACATAGCAAAGGAAATAATCAGCAAAGTGAAGAGACAACCAACAGAATGAAAGAAAATATTTGAAAGCTATCTATCTGACAAGAGATCAATAACTAGAATATATAAGGAGCTCAACAACTCAGGAGGACAAAATCTAATAATCCATTTTTAAAATAGGCAAAAGAATTATATAGACAATTCTGAAAATAAGAATAAAAATGGCAAATGTGTATATAAAAAGGTGGTTAACATCATTGATAATCAGAGAAATGCAAATCAAAACTACAATATTTCACACCAGTTAAAATGGCTTTCATCCAATAAACAGATAATAATGAACACCAGTGAGGATATGAAGAAAAGAGAACACTCATATACTGTTGGTGGAAGTGTAAATTAGTACAATGACTATACAGAATGGTATGGAGGTTTCACAAAAATCTAAAAATAGAGCTACCATACAATCCAGTAATGCCATGGTTAGATATATATGCAAAATAATGCAAATCAGTATATTAAGAGATATCTGCACTCCTGTGTCCATTTCAGCACTATTCACAATGGCCAAGATTTAGAAGCAATCTAATTGTCCATCAACAAACACACAAAGAAAATATGGTACATATACACAGTAGAGTACTGTTCAGCCATTAAATTAAGGATGAGATACTGTCATTTGCAATAACACAGATGGAAATGGAGGATACTGTGTTAAGCTAAAAATTAAAACATTGAACTCATGGAGGTAGTAGAATGATGGTTACCAGTGGTGGGGGGAATAGTTAATGGGTACAAAAATAGAGTTAGATAGCATAAATAAGATTTAGTATTTGGTAGCATAACAGGGTCACTAAATCAACAATAATTTATCACATATTTAATAATAACTAAAAGGATATCATTAGAATGTTTGTTAACGCAACGATATGATATATGATTAAAGGATTAGATACTCCATTTACCCTGGTGTGATAATTATCACTATATGTCCTGCATCAAAATATCTCACATGCCTCATAAATATACCTACTCTCTATAAATAAAAATAAAACAAATTAAAAAATAAAAACTAAGAACGTAGACTACACCAGTGATTTTTTGTTTTTTAAATTAGCAGATTTGTGACTCCAGTCTCCCATACTCTCATTCACTAGCTCTATGGTTGGGACAAAAAAAATCTTCATTTTTAATGAACTCTTTGGTAATACTGATGGAGGTGTTTTAAGATTATCTTGTGAGAAATTCTGATTCTTCACTATACTGAAGCCCCTGGAGAGTAGGAATCTACTAAAATTTAACTTTTATTCCCTAGCAATTAGAATTTTATATATAATTATATAAATAATTTTATATAATTATATATGTGTTCTTATAAATGATATTATATATAGTTTATAATAGATATACAATAGAGCCATAATATATATCCGTTGAGTTGATCTAAAGTGGTATTCAGTATCTCTGCCAGGTATTAGTATATATGAATTGGGTGATTAATAACTGAATATGATTTTTGGACTTCCTGAATTCAAATTAATTTTATGATGCCCATGATGCCTGTTTTGTGATAAGCAATATGGCAATTATCCACTATATGGGACAAAAGCAGAAAACAATGATGAATCAAGAGAGATACATTTTATACTATGGAATACTTACAGAGAAGTATGTATTTTTGTTTATGAATTAGATAATGAACTTTTTTATTAACCAAAAATACATTTATTTACTTTTTCAGAGTTCATTTAGGATAAAACTTGTCAATTGTGGCACTTTGGACCTTATAAATATAGATAAGATTAGTAATTTTAATGAAATATGAACAGCTGTGAAAATGTGGACACCATCAGTTTTATAGAAGTTAATGTGTTTAATTTTATTTGAAAAATTACACTGAAAATAAACATTTTCATTCATAAATATCAAAATCGTATTAATCTTTTAATCCTTTCCCTAATGGGAGTAAGCCTAAATATTAGTTAAGCATGATACAGTCATATCATATAGGATACATATGTCTAGAAAAAGTTTTATCCAAAAGCACAGCACAGTTCAGTTTCTTTGAACTGCAAATGGCCAATCTCAACGATCACTCACTGAGCCAGAGGAAAATTAAATTGAATTTAGTTTTGCTTCAATTTATTTGCAACTGAGGGGACAAACCCTGTACAGACCCATAACATTTTATCTTTGAACCAATAACTAAAAAGTCTAAAATTGTTAAGGCATCTTGTAAAAGTTGAGAGGTCAGTGAAGGGTTTGAACCTGAATAACACAGCACTCTTTCAATCTTTTAGTTCAAAACAAACACAGAAGACATGGTAAGCTCACTGATAGAAACGCTGTTTTATTTCTCTGGTGTAGATAATTCACATGACCTGTGTGGTTCACCTCTCTCTTTTCATATAAACAGTGCACTCCCTTCACCTTTAGAGCCTTCTGTGCAAAGAGGCTGTAAGACTCTTTTCTGTTGTCGTCCTTCAACAGTGCTCAGGGTTCTGGGGAAGGTTTTCTTCTTTTCCTCCTGAAATTCCCAACAATTTCTCAAAAATACTGTTATTCTACACTTATGCTTATAGAGGAGACAAGAAGACATCTCTCAAATATGTTATATTACCATAAATGTCATTCATTTATCCCCAAAATTAACTATGTGCCAGCCAGTATTATAGGTACTATATATATATAGTGCATTTAACACACACACGAAGACACAAAAACATACATATACTTACAAAATCCAGATGTTAAACTGAGTTTATGATGAAATTTTATTGGAAGTCATTATGGTTTTGATTTCTAATTTTGTTAGATCCTCTATGATAACTATGTGTGTGCATGTGTGCTTATAGTAACTTAATTTTTAGAAAGTTGAATAATATTATAATATTACATTTTCTGCTTTATAATATCATATGTTGTAGCAACCATTAATTTTTTTTTACTTCAAATGTCATTCAAATTGAATTATAAGAGAGATGTCATCCATTGTTATGCTACACTGCCATATTTCATATACTCCATAGACTCATTTTACAAACATATTTACCTCCTCAACTTTATAATTAATTTTCTGTCCACTTAGCATACTAAAGACGATGTGGTTTCTAATCATTCTGGAGGCTGATGTGTGGGAAAATCTTTGGGACAAAATGCAATTATAAACACAAATGCTGGGTAATGGCTTAGCCAACTATTATCAGAATATAAGGCATTTAATAAGCTAAAAAATACCTTCCTTTAATATTAATATTAAAATGCAATATGCCACAAAATTAATTAAAACACTGGTTAAAATTAACTAATTAAATTTTAAAATATTTTCATGAATTATACTATTACGTCATATTGGATTAAAAAATTTTTCTTGTAGTTAACTATTAAAAAAAAAAGCACAGGGCAAATATCCTCTATGGTGCAGATATGGTCAGGAAATTTGCTTTGTTTGGCTCACATAATGTAAGTTATTTGCCTACAAATGATGTATTCTGTAGAGAAATTGCCTACCTGCAACACAGGCCCACATTCTCTCAGGGCAACAGTTAATTGAATCTGTGTAGTGGCTGTCCATTAATGTTGAAGTATGCTCTCTATAGCCCAACTCAGCGCACTCCACCCCTATTGTTTCACACTGTTCCTATTCAAATCATTTATATTATATGTCTGATCATTGTTAGTTTTACAATTTGATAGAGGCCCCTGTAACCTACTGTCATCATTTGGTAAATAGAGATAATGCAATCCAATCATTTGTTTTACTTTTGTAATTTAGTTGCTAATATGATTGGTTTGAGTGTAGGATAATTTTAGACTGTATTTTTCAGTTGAAATATAGCTTGATATTTCTTTTATTTAAACTTTAAGCTCTGGAGTACATGTGCAGATCATGCAGGTTTGTTACATAGGTACACATGTGCCATGGTGGTTTGCTGCACCCATCACACTGTCATCTACATTAGATATTTCTCCTAATGCTAACCCTCCCCAATCCCCCCACCCCTTCTTGCTGTTCTTCCCCTAGCCTCCCATCCCCCAACAGGCCATGGTGTGTGATGTTCCCTTCCCTGTGTCCATGTGTTTTTGTTGTTCAAAACCCACTTATGAGTGAAACTATGTGGTGTTTGGTTTTCTGTTCTGTCAGTTTCCTGAGAATCATGGTTTTCAGCTTCATCCAGGTCCCTGAAAGGATATAAAATCATCCTTTTTTATGGCTGCATAGTATTCCATGGTGTATATGTGCCACATTTTCTTTATCCAGTCTATCATTGATGAGCATTTGGGTTGGTTCTAAGTCTTTGCTTTTGTAAATAGTACCACAATAAACATACGTGTGCATGTGTCTTTATAATAAAATGATTTCTAATCCTTTGGGTATATACCCAGTAATGGGATTGCTGGGTCAAATGATATTTCTATTTCTAGATCCTTGAGGAATTGCCACACTATCTTCCATAATGGTTGAATTAATTTACACTCTACCAACAGCGTACAACAGTGTACAAGACTTACTATTTTTCCACATCCTCTCCAGCATCTGTTGTCTCCTGATTTATTAATGATCATCATCCTAACAGGCATGAGATGGTATCTCAATGTGGTTTTGGTTTGCATTTCTTTAGTGATCAGTGATAACGAGCATTTTTATTCACGTTTGTTGGCTACATAAATGTCTTATTTTGAGAAGTGTCTGTTCACATCCTTTGTCTACCTTTTGATGGGGTTTTTTTTTTGTTGTTGTTTTTTTTTTTTTGGTTTTGGTCTGGTTTTTTTTTTTTTTTTTTTTTTTTTTTTTTTTTTTTTTTTTTTTTTTTTTTTTTTTTTTTTTTTTTTTTTTTTTTTTTTTTTTTTTTTTTTTTTTTTTTTTTTTTTTTTTTTTTTTTTTTTTTTTTTTTTTTTTTTTTTTTTTTTTTTTTTTTTTTTTTTTTTTTTTTTGTAAATTTGTTTAAGTTCTTTGTAGATTCTGGATATTAGCCCTTTGTCAGATGGGTAGATTGCAAAATTTTTTTCCCATTCTGTTGGTTGCTGGTTCACTCTAATGATAGTTTCTTTTGCTGTGCAGAAGCTCTGGAGTTTAATTAGATCCCATTTGTCTATTTTGGCTTTTGTTGCAAGTGCTTTTGGTGTTTTAGTCATGAAGTCCTTGCCCATGCCTATGTCCTGAATGATATTGCCTAGGTTTTCTTCTCGGGTTTTTACTATGTTAGGTCTTATGTTTAAATCTTTAATCCATCTGGAGTTAATTTTTACATAAGGTATAAGGAAGGGATCCAGTTTCAGCTTTCCGCATATGGCTAGCCAGGTTTCCCAACACCATTTATGAAACAGGGAACCTTCCCCCATTGCTTGTTTTTGTCAGGTTTGTCAAAGATCAGATGGTTGTAGATATGTGACATTATTTCTAAGGCCTCTCTTCCATTTCATTGGTCTATATCTCTGTTTTGGTACCAGTATCATGCTGTTTTGATGACTGCAGCCTTTTAGTATAGTTTAAAGTCAGGTAGTGTGATGCCTCCAGCATTGTGTTGTTTTGTTTTGTTTCTTTTTTTTTTTTTCTTTTTTGCTTAAGATTGTCTTGGCTATGCAGGCTCTTTTTTGGTTCCATATGAAGTTTGAGGTGATTTTTTCCAATTCTATGAAGAAAGTCAATGGCAGATTGATGGGGATAGCATTATTTTGTATCCTGAGACTTTGCTGAAGTTGCTTATCAACTTGAGAAGATTTTGGGCTGAGACGATGGGGTCTTCTAAATATACAGTCATGTCGTCTGCAAATAGAGCCAATTTGACTTCATCTTTTCCTAACTGAATACCCTTTATTTATATTTCTTTCTTGTTTGCCCTGGTCAAAACTTCCAATACTATGTTGAATAGAAGTGATGAGAGAGGGCACACTTGGCTTGTGCCAGTTTTCAAAGAGAATGCTTCCAGTTTTTGCCCATTCAGTAAGACATTGGTTGTGGGTTTTTCATAAATAGCTCTTATTATTTTAAGATATGTTCCATTGATACCTAGTTTATTGAGAGCTTTTAGCATAAAGGGCTGTTGAATTTTGTCAAAGGACTTCTCTACATCTACTGAGATAATCATGTGGTTTTTGTCTTTGGTTCTGTTTAGATGATGGATTATGTTTATAGATTTATGTATGTTGAACCAGCCTTGCATGCCAGGGATGAAGCCAACTTGATCGTGATGGATAAGCTTTTTGATGTGCTATTGGATTCAGTTTGCCATTATTTTATTGAGGATTTTCTCATATAGGGTCATCATGGATATTAACCTAAAATTTTCTTGTTTAGTTGCATCTCTGCCAGGTTTTGGTATCAGAAGGATGTTGTTCTCATAAAATGAGTTAGGGAGGATTCTCTCTTTTTGTATTGTTTGGAATAGTTTCAGAAGAAATGGTCCCAGCTATATGTACCTCTGGTAGAATTCAGTTGTGAATCTGTCTGGTCCTGGGCTTTTTTTGTTTGGTAGGCTATTAATCTCTGCTTCAATTTAGACTTTGATATTGGTCTATTCACAGATTCAACCTCTTCCTGGTTTAGTCTTGGGAGGATGTAAGTGTCCAGGAATTTGTCCATTTCTTCCAGATTTACAGGTTTATGTGCACAGAGTTGTTTGTAGTAATCTCTGATGGTAGTTTGTATTTCTGTGGGATCAGTGGTATATCTCCTTTATCATTTTTATGGCATCTATTTGATTCTTCTCTCTTTTCTTTTTTATTAGTCTGGCTAGCCATCTATCTATTTTGTTGATCATTTCAAAAAACTGCCTCCTGGATTTATTGATTTATGAAGGGCTTTTTGTATTTCTATCTCCTTCAGTTCTGCTCTGATCTTTTATTTCTTGTCTTCTGCTAGCTTTTGAATTTGTTTGATCTTGCTCCTCTAGATCTTTTAATTGTGGTGTTAGGGTGTCAATTTTAGATATTTCCCCACTTCTCTTGTGGGCATTTAGTGCTATAAATTTTCCTCTAGACACTCCTTTACATGTGTCCCAGAGATTCTGGTGCATTGTGACTTAATTCTCATTGATTTCCAGGAACATCTTTATTTCTGCCTTCTTTTGATTATTTATCCAGTAGCCCTTCAGGAGCAGGCTGTTCAGTTTCCATGTAGTTTTGTGGTTTTGAATGAGTTTCTTAATCCTGAGTTCTAATTTGCACTGTTGTTTGAGAGACTTTTTATGAATTCCATTCTTTTGCATTTGCTGAGGAGTGTTTAACTTCCAATTATGTGGTCAATTTTAGAATAAGTGTGATGTGGTGCTGAGAAGAATGTATGTTCTGTGGATTTGGGGTGGAGAGTTCTGTAGATATCTATTAGGTCTACTTGGTACAGATCTGAGTTCAAGTCCTGGATATCCTTGTTAATTTTCTATTTCATTGATCTAATAATAACAGTGGGGTGTTAAAGTCTCCCAGTATTATTATGTAGGAGTCTAAGTCTCTTTGTAGATTATTAAGAACTTGCTTTATGTATCTGGGTGCTCCTGTATTGGGTGCATATATATTTAGGATAGTTAGCTCTTCTTGTTGCATTGAACCCTTTACCATTATGTAATGCCCTTCTTCGTCTCTTTTGATCTTTGTGGGTTTAAAGTCTGTTTTATCAGAGACTAGGATTGCAACCCCTGCTTTTTTTTGCTCTCCATTTGCTTGGTAAATCTTCCTCCATCCCTTTATTTTTAGCCTATGTGTGTCTTTGCCTGTGTGATGGGTATCCTGACTACAGCACACTGATGGGTCTTGATTCTTTATCCAGTTTACCAGTCTGTGTCTTTTCATTGGGGCATATAGCCCATTTACATTTAACGTTAATATTGTTATGTGTGAATGTGATCCTGCCATTTTGATGCTAGCTGGTTGTTTTGCCCATTAGTTGATGCAGTTTCTTCATATTGTCAATGGTCTTTACAATTTGGTAAGTTTCTGCAGTGGCTGATACTGGTTGTTCCTTTTTATATTTAATGCTTCCTTCAGCAGCTCTTGTAAGGCAGGCCTGGTGGTGACGAAATCTCTCAGCAATTGCTTGTCCATAAAGGATTTTATTTCTGCTTTGCTTATGAAGCTTTTTGACTGGATATGAAATTTTGGGTTGAAAATTCTTTTCTTTAAGGATGTTGAATATTGGCCCCCACTCTCTTCTGGCTTATAGGGCTTCTGCTGAGACATTCAATGTGAGTCTGATGGGCTTCCCTTTGTGAGTAGCCCAACCTTTCTCTTTGGCTTTCCTTAGCATTTTTTCCTTCATTTCAACTCTGGTGAATCTGATGATTATGTGCCTTGGGGTTGCTCTTCTTGAGGAATATCCTTGTGGTGGTCTCTGTATTTCCTGAATGTGAAAGTTGCCCTGCCTTGCTAGGTTGGGGAAGTTCTCCTGGTTAATATTCTGAAGACTGTTTTCCAACTTGATTTCATTTTCTCTGTCACTTTCAGTTACACCGATTAAATGTAGATTTGCTCTTTTCACATAATTCCATATTTCTCAGAGGCTTTGTTTTTTTCTTCTCACTCTTTTTTCTCTAATCTTGCCTTCTTAGTTTATTTCATTGAGTTGATCTTCAATCTCTGATATCCTTTCTTCCACTTGATCAATTCAGCTCTTGACACATGTGTATGCTCCACAGAGTTCTCATGCTGTGTTTTTCAGCTCCATCAAGTTGTTTATGTTTTTTCTGTATGTTGGTGATTCTAATTAATACTTCATCTAACCTTTTTCAACGTTCTTTGTTTCCTTGCATTGGGTTAGAACATGCTCCTTTAGCTTGGAGAAGACTGTTATTATTCACATTCTGAACGCTGCTTCTGTCAGTTTGTCAAACTCATTCTCCATCCAGTTTGATTCCCTTGCTGGTGAGGAGTTTTGATCCCTTGGAGAAGAAGAGGCATTCTCCTTTTTGGCAATTTCAGCCTTATTGTGCTAAGGCAAGTGATCTCCACATTTCCAACAGAGGTACCAGGTTCATTTCATTGGGACTGGTTTGACAGTGGGTGCAGCCCAAGAAGAGTAAGCCAAAGCAGGGTGGAGTGTTGCCTCACCCAGGAAGTGCAAGGAGCCGAAGAACTCCCTCTCCTAGCCAAGGGAAACCATTAGAAATGTTTCCTGACCTTCTGGCACTCTGGCTCAGACACTGCGCTTTTCCTATGGTCTTTACAACCTGCATACCAGGAGATTCCCTGCAGTGCCTACAACACCAGTGCCCTGGGTTTCCAGTACAAAACTGGGTGCCTGTTTTAGCTGAAGCAGTTTATTTTTTTTAATCTCATACCCCAGTGGCACCTGGAACTCCAGGCAGTGAGACAGAACTGCTTATTCCCCTGAAAAAGCGGGCTGAAGCCAGGGAGCCTAGTGATCTTGCTTGGCAGGTTCCAACCCCATGAAAACCAGCAAGCTAAGATCCATTCTTGCAGCCAGCACAGGAGTCTGAGCTTGACCTCGGATGTTTGCACTCTGTGAGGGGAGGGGAGTCTGCCATTGCTAAAGCTCCTGTGAGCAGTTTTAACCTTGCCTGTGTAAACAAAGTCACTGGGAAGTTTACACAGCAACTGGGTGGAGCCCAAAGAAGCTCAGCAAGCCTCTGCAGGCAGACTATTAACTAGACTCCCTCCTTGCTAGGCAGGGCATCTCTGAAAAAAGGCAGTAGCCCAACAACGACTTATAAATAAAGCCCTCACCTTCCTGGGACAGAGAACTTGGGAAAAGGGGTGGTTGTGGGTTCTGCTTCAGCAGACTTAAATGTCCCTGCCCGGCACCTCTGAAAGGAGCAATGGATCTCCCAGCACAGCACTCGAGCTCTGATAAGGGACAGACTACCTCCTCAAGTGGCTCCCTGACCCCTGTGTATCATCACTGGGAGACATCTCATACAGGAGAGCTCTGGCTGACATCCAGTGGGTACCCTTTTGTGAGGATACCAGAGGAAGGAACATGCAGCAATCTTTTCTGTTCTGCAGCCCCTGTGGGTGATTCCCAGGCAAGCAGGGTCTGGAGTGGACCTCCAGCAAACTCCGGCAGACCTGCAGCAGAGGGGCCTAACTGTTAGGAGGAAAACTAACAAAACGAAATTGCTTCAACATCAACAGAAAGGATGTCCACTCAGAGACCCCATCCAAAAGTCACCAACTTCAAAGACCAAAGGTATGTAAGTCTACAGACAAGGGAAGAACCAGCACAAAAAGGCTGATAACTTGACATTTCTAAGAGATCATTTAAAAACTTTAAAATGTAATAAATAATTTATTGTTTAGAATTTTACAAACCTTATTTTGACTCTAACCCAAATTAATTAGATTCATTTACTCTTGCACAACCACTTCCTGGCAGAGCTGAGTAAAGACTAGAATGAAGATAATAGTGACTCTAAATACATCTTAAGTATTTCTGACAGATATATAAACAATAAATTTTACATGGCCTGTAAATATTTATATGAAGATTATATTGCCATTTTATGGACAAAGTAATTCATATTTACTGTTATAATTATTAAATATTCTAAGACATTTTTATAATATATCCTTTCAAATTTTAAAATCTTGCTTAAAATGTATTCCACCATTTTATATTATTATTAAAATTGTTAATCAAAACCAAATATACTTACTATGTAAAAATACATTAAAATGCTTATACTGAGTAAAACTGCTGAGTATAGCCTACCCATATATTATTATAACAGTAATAGCACTAAAATAATATGTGGTTAATTTTAATTGCTTAGAATATATGGTTCTCATTTGTTCTCACTGGTTTGAAAAACATTATTCCTGTTACTAAATATTTTTGAGTGAATAATCAAAATTTATGATATAATGAGTATTAGAGTACATAAAACTATTTTTTCAAAATGTTTAACATGTTAGCCAGCTTTAGATAGAGTTATAATCTTCAACTAATTTCAAAATGTTTTAAATTATCTTTCAATTCTGAAAGACTTTTCTAACAGAAATCAGAGTCTATTTAATATAGTCAACAACCTAATAAGTTTTCACTATTTCTATTGGCTCCTCATAACCATGGTAGCGTGTTAACTATTTTCACTTAATTTGAGATATTACTGAAGATTATCAATCTATCAATTAAGCTATGCACTGCTATTTTCACAACAATGTATTTGTTAAATATTCTTTGAAGTGGCTAAGTATTCTATACTTTTAAATAGTTTGATAAAAGATTAGGGACTTAGTGACAACATGAAGCCAGAGTAAATGATCATATTTAATATTATTTGAATAATCTATAGCCAAACCTAAACTTATTATTAGCCTATACACATGATTTACAAAATAAAAGAATATAAAAGAAAAGTCTCTTGCCTATTTTTAAGAACTAATCCATTCTGGCTAGCAGGTAGTTTTAAGTAGGTTTTCTTTCTCGATGGCTAATTTCATGTCTACAAATAACATACTCTGCTTTTCTTTCTTGATTTATAAAGGTTAAACATTACCTGTTGTCTGTATGCCGTGGTTGAAGAGAGTATATATTTATTACACACTTACATTATCTTTTTCCTTTACATATTTTTGTCATTCTACTTAGTTCATAGATTAAATTTCTTACTTGAAAGAATAAACTCAACATTAGTTCCTTTTCTATCAACTGTAGATAACATTTCTTGACTCTTCTTGTAAAATGCAAATATTTCTATATTTTATGTTCCCTTAAGATTTTCTTCTTCTCATATCTTAATACACAACAACTTACTATTCAAATTTTAATTTTTTAAACCATATAAAATATTATAAACCTAATATATAAATCTACCAAGGAATATGTATGGATTGATTCTGAATGTGAAAAAATCAATACACTCATTATTCACATTCCTATGACTCCAGAGTCTGTTTTCAAAGCACAGACAGAAATTCACAATGATTAAATATTCTTCTTTAAGATCTTAATACCTTAAGCCTCTGCTATTGAAAACATTGTCTTATGTATACTAATGAAATTGCACAAATATCTAAGTTTTGTTTCTGAATGTATAGTGTCTATTTTAATACTGTTTATATAAAACAATCCAGGTATGGAATGTGTGTACTGAAATTCTTTTGCCCTAGATAGCTATCTTTCACTTTATTCTCCGTATACTTTCTAAGAAAAGACTTGAGCAAAGAGAAAGTTTAATTCTATTTATAATGATCACAGTGATTTTTTAAATTACTTGGGTTTATTTCTTTCTACTTTCTTGATCTTTTTGTAAGCTGACTTGATATTAAAATTTTGAATTAACTTTCTTTTCATTAAACTACAAACACAATATGGCATGTTTCTATGTTGTATTATTGTTTATCTGCTTAGAATATTTAGAGGTTGTTTTGATTTGCTATATTTGTTTTGCCATATTTGTTTTCCATCAAAGTTGATTCACGCAGCTTATAGTTTTGAAATTAACTCCTCAAAGTTCCTTGCTGTGTAAACAAGGATAAGGTAAACATCTTTCATAAAAATGTACCTTTTAAGCTGTGTCATATTTGACTTGTTGAATCAATGTACCCTTGTGATCAAGTGATTAAGCTATTTACTGTTGTTGCACAAAAAGCTATTAAATAGATCATAAACACAAGATTACAGAGTGGGTGTCAGGATCTCTAAATTCTACTCACCCATTAGTTGTATGACCTTGAACAAGTCACTTAATCTTTCTGACCTTAGCTTCATTACATACATAGCAAGGACAACAATTATCTCATTGGGCTTCTTTGCTTGTAAAGCTCTATAATGTTATTCTACAATTATCTTTGGAATGGATTTAGCATAAAGGAGGAAAGCTTCATTGCAACAGTTATGCAAATTATCTAATATGAATTATTGAGTTAATTTAATAATCCTCTTAGTTTTTTTCATAATTTTCAGAAAAAAGTAAATATTCATTTAAGACGTACTAAAGATTACACTTAGCACAAAAGTTGCAAAATATATTCTTTTATAACTAGCATTTCTGCCAGCTGTTTATCAATCATGTTTCAAGCATATTATAACTATGACTCAGAAAGTTCCACCTTAGTGGTACTAATAACTGAAGAAAATAAGTTACAGAACCTGTAACACTAAACTTATTTTATCTTCTTGTTTTCTTTACATAATTTATTGATAACAATTGATCAAATATAGATATTAAATAGATTTCTGAGGAAAAACATTTTTGTTATAGAAATATTTTTGTATAACATAGGAATAAGAGAGAGTCAAAATATCTGTGGTCGTGCCCTTATTTGGCTGCTCTTGACTTGCTGGGTGGCCTTCAAGCAAGCTGATCAAGTTACTACTTTGTAGAACTTGCCAAATATTGTCAGAGCTTTGGAGGAGGTAATGAAACCATAAATGTAAAATGCTCTACAAATAGAAAGGTCAAAGATCAGCATATGGGAAACACATTTTCATTCTTAATGAGCAGTCAGATACTTAGTAGGGAATGTCAAAACAACTTCAAGAGCCACTTCAATTTGTAGAAATTCATGGAGAAGTGGCAGTATTTATTGAATAAGATTGTTGCATCATCATTTAAAATACATGTATTTATAAACAACATAGCAATAATGTTCAGAGTAACAATACCTACAGCTAAAAATAAAAGGTTATTAGTGTTGTATTAGAAAAATTGTAGCCTTAGGAATTAGATAAACTGGGTTCAAATGACAAAGTTACTACTTATTAACTCTGTGGGTCAAGCATTTCTGCTCTTCCAACCCAGTTGACAGTGTAGTGGAGTTGTTTGAAAGTCGGTTTTTAAGAGGAAACAGCTTTGCCAGCAGCTTAGTTCAGGGCAGACTGAGAAGTTCTCTTCAGGCACAAGTCATCATTAGCCTCTGAACCTTCTCAAAAAGATCTTCACTCTTCTCCCACTGTGATTGTGAAGGTATGGCTAGTTCTACCTAGTACTACCACTGTGATTGTAGTAGTTACATCTGCGAGTCTCTTCTCAACTGGCAATGTGTAACTTTGGCAAATGAGCCATTTAAGAGAGTAAAAATTCATGGTTAGTATACTTCAAGAGTTACCTAAAAATCTAGTTGAATGGATTTCACATATTCTAAAATATTACTGTAGATGAAAACATTGTGTCCCACAACACTTCCTTCTCTCAACACTTCCTTCTCTCAACACTTCGTTCAAAGTTTTTGTATTTGTATAAGAATAGCATTTGTATGGAAATTATCCATCTTATACTGATGCTATTGTTACAAACAAAACAAAGCCGTAACAAAACAAAAGCCATATTAAACTTGAGCTTAAATTATTTGTTGAACGTGTTATCTAATATTACAAAGATTTTAATGAAGCTCTTAGAGAGAAAATTTCGATTGACTTCTAGTCCTATGATCAGTTAAATTTTCTCAATCAATATTCGTTATTTTCAGACAGTAAATTGCAATGGCTGTGCTATAATTTAAATATATCCCCCAGAGAGCATGTGTTGGAAACATTAATCCCCCATTCAACAGTGTGTAGTGGGGCCTAAGAAGAGGATGAGATAATGAACGAAGGCCGTTATTACAGAAGTGAGTTGATTATTGTGGCAATGGGTCTGTTACACAAGTGGGAGTTTGGCCACAGTTTACTTTCCTTTGCTTGCCTCTTTTTGCCTTTTCACCAAGAAGACTTTCACCAGATTCTGGTCTGTGGATCTTGGACTTTTCAGCTTTCAAACTGTCAGCTAATGAATTTCTATTCATTATAAATTACCTAGTCTGTGGTATATTGTTATAGAAGCACAATATGAACTAATACAGGGAATCAGTACCAGAGAAATGGGGTGTTGCTATAACAAATGCTGAAAATTCTGGAAGCATCTTTAGAACTGGGTAATGGCTAGAGGCTGGAAGAATTTGGAGGAGAAGCAGGATAGAAAAGGCCTGTTTCGCCATTAATGGAGTATTAAGGGAGATTCTTGGGAGGGCTTCAAACAAGAGGAATGCTATAGGGAATGTCTGAAACTTCTTAGAGACTACTTAAGTGATCATGATCAGAGTGTTGGTATGAATACAAATAAAAACAGTAAAGGTCATTCTGATGAGCACTCAGAAGGAAATGAGGAGTATCTTACTGGAAACTGGAATACAGTCTGTCCTTTTTATGAAGTGGCAAAGAACTTGTCTGACTTCTGTTTATGCCCTAGGATTTTATGGAAGGCAGATCTAAGAGCAACAAACTAGAATACCTGGCAGAAGAAATTTCCAAATAAAATATTGAAGGAGCTACATAGCTTTATTTAACTCCATATAGTAAAATGAGAGAAGAGACAAATGATTTAGTGACAGAATTTATAAATAAAAGGAAAATGATGTAAAAAATGGAAACATCTTCAGCTTGACCATGTAAACAACAAAAAAATTTCAGGAGAAAATACCAAGGGTGTTGCCAAGTGACCTTTTGATACAGATTGGTATACATAAAAGTAAGTCAGTTGTTATTCATCAAGCCAATGAAGAATGATCCCAAAGGCAGTTTGGTGATCCTGTATCTTTGAGATTGGCCCTCTCATCACAGGCCCAGTCCTCCAGGAAGTTAGAATGGTTTTGTGGGATGGGCCCAAGGCACCCTCCATGGGTTCACTGTCCAGGGCTTCTATGGGATTCTGCTCCCTGCATTCCAGTGCAGTGTTCTTCAGCTGCCCCAGCTGTGGCTCAAGCAGACCTGGATATGGCTGGGGCTGCTACCCCTAAACTTTAGCAGTATCCAAATGGTGCTAATTGTGCAGACACATAGAGTATGTGAGCTGTGAAGGTATGGCTAGTTCCACCTAGATTTCAAAGGATGTAATGTATAGTCCAGAGCCCTGCTTGTAGGAGTAGAGCTTCCATAGAGAGCTATGCCTACTGGAGCTGTGGGAGTGGGGCCACACCCAAAATCCCAGTACTGTGGAACTCTGAGTGTGGAATGCTAACTGTGAGAGAAACAGGCATGAGACTCCAACCCATAAGAGCTGTTACATGGGCTGAGCCCAGCAAAGCCATAGGGGTGGAGCTATCCAATGCCTGGGGGGTCTGTGTCAAAAAGGCAGGACATGAAATCAAAGGAGATTATTTTGGAGCTTTAAGGTTTATTGTTGTTTTCTCTATTGGGTTTTGGACTTGTGTAAGACCTGAAAGTCCAGAAATAAACCCATACATAAACCATCAACTAATATTCAACAAAGGTAGAAAGAATATTCCATGTTGAAAAAGTAGTCTCTTAAATAGTATTGGAAAAACTTAATACTCACATGCAAAAGCATGATGTTGAACCTTTATTTTACTCTACACACACAAATAAACTCAAAATGAATTAAAAACTTAAATATAAACCCCAACTATAAACTTCTATAAAAAAAGAGTAGGGAAAAGCTCCTTAACATTGATATTTTCAATGCTTTTCCTGTATATGATACCAAAAGCACAAGCAACAAAAGCAAAAATTAACAAATGAAACTACATAAAATTAAAGAGTTTCTGCACAAGGAAACAATCAACAACATGTGAAAAGGCAACCTATGTAATGGGAGAAAATACTTGCAAATCATATATCACAAGATGTTAAGATCCAAAATGAGTAAGGAACTTATACAACTCTATGACCAAGCAAATAATCCAATTAAACAATGAGCAAAGGATCTAAATAGACATCTTTAGTCTTTGTGTCTTCTTCCTAAAGATGTCTGGACATTAGCAAAGGACCTAAACAGACTGTCTATTTAGGTCATTAGCAGAGGATAGTCTAAATATGTCTATTTAGGACCTTTGCTAATGTCCAGACATCTTTAGAAAGAAGACTTACCAATGACAAAATATTACATGAAAAGGTGTTCAACATCACTAAACATGAAGGAAATGCAAATCAAAACCACAATGAGATGTTTGTTACCTCACATGTTAGAATTGTTGTTACAGAAACTCAAAAGGTAAGCGTTGGCAAAGACATGGATGAAAGAGAACATTATACTGCTGATAGGAATGTAAATTAATACAGCCATAATGGAAAACAGTATGGAGGTCCCCCATACTGTTTTCCATACAAGTTAAAAATAGAACTATCATATGATCAACAATCTCACTTCTGGGCACATATCAGAAAATGAAATAAAATCAGCATCTTGAACAGATATCTGCACTTCCATGTTCATTGAAGCATTATTCACGATAGCCAAGATATGGAAATAACCTAAGTGCCCATCAATAGATAAATGGATAAAGAAAATGAGAGAGAGAATGGAAGACTGTTCAGCATTACCAAATAATAAAATGCTGCCACTCGCAACAACATGGATGAACTCGAAGGACATTATACTAGGTGAAATAAGCCATACACAGAAATACTACATGATATCACATATATGTGGAATCTAAAAATGTCAAATGCATAGAAACAGAGAGTAAAATGGTGATTAATGGGCTGGGAGGTAGGATAAATGGAGAGATGTTCATTAAAAGGTACAAACTTTCAGGTTATAAGATGAGTAAGTTTAGGAAATCTAATGCACAACATGGTGACTATAGTTAATATTAATGGATCATACACTTGAAATTTGCTGAGAGTAGATCCTAAATGTTCTCAGCATGCATACAAAAAAGAGTAACTATGTAACATGAGGAATATGTCAATTACTTAGATTCTAGCAATTATTTTGTAAAGTGTGCATAAATTGAATCATGTTATACAACAATGTATACAATTTTTATTGTATACATATTGTATATATTTATTGAGATATACCTCAATACATCTGAATCCAAGGAAGAATATAAATGTTACATGCCTGGGACATCCTAACTGTTTCTGCAGATTAGGTATTAGGTTTATCACAAAAACTATAGATGCTCAGTTAAATTTGAATTGCAGAGGCACAAGCACAACTTTTATTTTTTTCTTTTTTTTAGTAAAGTAGGTCCCAAATATTGGATAGGACATACTTGCATACTTACACACAAACTTCAATGTTTCTCTCCAACAAAAATTTAACTGAGCATCTGTATTTTCCTACATCTGACAACCCTACCAAATCCTTCCTTCCAATATTAGTCAACACTCCCCTGCCGAATAATAGATGAGGTTTCCAAGGGAGGTTTTGTGGCTTTACCTCACACAGCAGGAGGTATTTAAGTTATATAACATCTCTATTTTATACCTGCAGAGTTGTGTGACATTCTCTAGGGAGCCATGCCTCATAAATCCGGTGATTGCAATTTAATTTACTATAAGTAATCCTTTAGCCAGGGGCATCCTACTAAGGGGCTCTGTAGATTAGGTCTCTTCCCCCAAGCAAATATCATCAGCCTATTTACCCAGAGGTCCAGTTGACAAGGAGATAAGGACAAGTCACTTGCCCTATTTTCTTTCTCCTGTGGTTGCACTCTGGTTAAAGAATAAATGGATCACAGGTCAGATATTTTAACTACTTCCTTGCAGCTATATTCATGTACTTAATATCTGAGGGAAAACATACTTTCATATATACCAGAAATAAAATCAAAAGCTGATAAAAAATTTAAATTTCCCATGTGAATTTTAAACTTAATGTCCTTCAATGTGGCAAAAGTTGTTTTTCTAATTAGTACAAGTTCTATCCTTCATAAATATTCTCATGTAATTTATATATTAAATTTTGAATACTAAGTTCAAGCTGCTATTTGAGAAGAAACACAACAGCAGTCTCTTAGTTCCACCAAATAGATATATCATTCCTCTAAAATTTTGTTTAATCAAATATATGATATCTAGAAAGTATCTTAGAAGGAATAAGACAGAAATAAAAAGGAGCAATCTGATGACTAGCAGGCCATGGAGACCAAGGTATTATTCTCAAACCACTGACTATTGATGTAATATGTTTTAAAAGTTCCAACAGAGTAAAAATCGGAGATTTAACTTGGGCTACATAATTTTTTTCTATAAGAATAAAATAAAGGACTCCGTCATATGCACAATTAGAAATATAAAAATTCAAACAGTGCTTTCATGTCTTTTATAACGATACACAATTTCATGACTTATATTAGACTCCCTCAATTTGTTTTCAAAAAGTTTCTTTTGATTATCCTTTTTTCATGGTCAATGAGCAGTGAAAAAGAATGTTCACAGTAGCATTTCCAAGTCACTTTAAATGGCTAGTAAACCATTTAAAAGTTAGGATATAATATCCATCTTTTTCTCTGAAAAAGCATATTTTTGGCCTTAAAAATTGTCAGTATGAATATCAAGATAATTAAAACCTTCTGTATTACAGAGGGTTTTATTCATTACACTTTTCTCAGCTATTTTACCTATGTATTCTGAATCCATGGTTTTCTAGGTAAAACAGATTATAGCCTCTAAGCCAGCATTTTGACTAATTTGTAAAGATTTCTGATGCTATGGAGGTGTATGGCTATGACCTGAAAGCTCTGCCCCTTATTCTTATAGAAGTTTTACATTTTCTATATTAAATAAAATAATAAATACTATTTAAAAATCTTAAGTTAGCATATAGAGAACATTGTGTTGCATATTAGTTTCTTTTGATACATTATTTCATATATCAAGCAGTTTTATTTTTATTTTTATTTTGTTTTAGTATAAACTGGTGAAATAAATATTTATGTACTTCTACTGGTTTTGAATGTGTGTTCTCATAGTTAAACACACATTAATCTTGCAAGTCTCCATGTAGTTAGAAAACATTTTCTGATTTCACAAATGAAGACATTGAGGATTAGAGTGATTATTGTTGCTCCAGTGTAACACCTCAATAATCAGGATACCCAGGACTATGTTTTCACACCCGGATCTGGTTTTCTAGTTTTCTTTTCACCAAGTACAACTGTGTCTCCCGTAAGAGCCAATATAGATTTGTTAACAGTCAGACTCAAAAAAAAGTGATAGTCTTTTCTTTTCAATAACTGTATCTAGAAGAAAGTTCTATCTAAAGGAATTCATTTGAACCTATACAATTCTTGATTTCTTTCTTTATGCCTTTTCACAGTTAAGAAAAAAGAAATCAAGGAATTCAATGCACTCAGTTTCTATGTATTCTTCCCTCCTACCCACTCTTATCAACTACCATCCTAACCAATTCACTAAAATGAATATTAGGAATTTCACCCATGACTTTCACATCGCCAGAAACAGTGAACACTTCTCTGTCATAGTGGTCATTGTCACAACACATGAAAAACCACCCTCAGCTATATTCCATAACATAGTTTTTATTATTTTTATCCCAATTTTCACTGGCTAAATGTTTTCCCCTTTGATATCCTCCTACACTCCTGAGTGTACTTCACTGTTCATTCCATCTCCTTAGGGTGAGTGTATATAGTCATTAGACTTTAAAGACTATACATAGCCTAGTTTTCCTAAATCCCAGAATTCCTCCTTCACCTGCAGACATAGATCCAAATGTTTACTCAGCACTTCTATTTCTATATACAATATCAAAATTACTATGTCTAAAACCAAATTATTGGATCTGAGCCTCAATTCAAACTTCCACCAATTTTCTCAAAATAATCATAATTACCAGCCACACCCACAAGATCTGGATTCTGCTTAACTCTGTATCTTTTTTTAGCAGTCTTTGACACTTTAGGCTTCCTCTGTCCTGGTCTTTTTTATTATGTTTCTTGAATATTTTATGTTCTTGCTCATATTATTATTTTTTTTTGCATTAATTATACCTTTGTATCTTCAGAGCTCAGCTTCAATGGCAAAGAAACTTTACTTAAACATGTCGCTCACTATATATCTATTTTCTTTCATCATACACTACGTAATTTTTTTGTCTGATACATATGGCTGTTAAATTGGAAAGGGTGAATGGTCTGAAAAAATTTTTTTTGAGGGGGGATTCTCATTCTGTCACCCAGGTGGGTATGCTGTGTGCAATCTCGGCTCACTGCAACCTCGACCTCCTGAGTTCCAGTGATTCTTTTGCCTCAGCCTCCTCAGTAGCTGGGATTACAGGTGTGTGCTACCACACCCAGCTCATTTTTGTATTTTTAGTGGAGAAAGGGTTTCTCCATGTTTGCCAGGCTGGTCTCGAACTCTTGACCTCTCAAAGTGCTGGGATTACAGGATAAGCCACTGCTCCCAGCCTGGATCTGAGATTTTCACCCTACTTTTGAGCTATTAGCCTGCCAGAATGTTACAGATACACACACACACACACACACACACACACACACACACACACACACTCACACACACACACACACACACTCCCAAACACACATACTAGAACATACATATATAAAAGAACAAAAGATTTTGATTTCTGAGTCAAAAACAGACCACAGCAAAAGATCAGAAACAGTAGCCAAAGCAGCTTCTTGTGTAAGTTCCCCATACCCCACATCCCACAGAGGAACATGATGAGGACCAGATGTTTACCTGCACGTGCAGTGGGTTGCACCACAGGAGAGGAAGCCTGAAATTAGGAGCCTCTTAGAGTTTATGAGGCTGCTGGCAAATCCACCTACCCTCCTCTGTAGAGAGCAAGATTACTCATTTTTCTGGAATATAGAAAAACCTCTTCCTAGAGGAACAGAGAAAGCTCCACAGGTTTATTATCCTGGAACATAAGCATATGTCTCTGGGAAAGGAATAGAGAGGGTTTTATCGTTACTACCTTGGACACCTTCAAAATATATCTCTAAATTTGTCCAGAGGGAAACACTCTCTAGATTCTAAGGCTGTTTGCTATTGAAACATGTATTTTGCTTAGAAGACCCAGCCTGTGCAGAAACCTGAGGAATCCATGGAAAATATTATACTATCAATGATAATTTATAAATATCTATTTCATATATTTGCTTATTTTCTTTTTCTCTCTAGAAATTTTTACCACATGAGTAAAACTGCCCAATAAGCAATTTTATTTGCACAGATTCTATGGTTGTTGATCATTGTTATATTCCCAGTGCTTGAAATATTCCTTGGCTTACAATAGGTAAGCAATACATACATATGTACATACATACATATAATTACTGAATGAAATAGCAAATAAATAATTAAATAAGTCAATAGATGAAAAACTAATGGATTTATTAACTTTTAAAATGCTGGATAATTTTGTTTTTAATTGTTGTTGGTGCTCTAATCACTGTTTTCCTTTGTCTATATATTTTTAAAGGTTTTAGTCACCTGTCTGAATTGATTGAGCCAGTCTCAGAAACTTAAGAATGTGTAACTACATAAAGAATTCAAGATATTACTTGAAATTTTTATTTTTTAAAAAGTTGTGTAAATTCTTAAAACATTTAGAGTAAACGTATATGAGAAATTGCAAAGCACAGGTATTCTTAGTAGTTCAGGTATTTCAAGAAATTCTAAAAGATATAAAACAGCCTTACTGGTGGAGAGATTGTGGTCAGGAGGAGATTGGGGTCATTCTGAGAAGGAAGACAAGATAATTTGGCTGTGGCAAATAGGACATATAATGATTTCCTTCATGGTGCAGTACTTGGATGGTGGTAATCACATTACTTACACATTAAAAGGAAAAAAAAGTTCAAAATCTGCCACTAACTACTACCTAAAATCTAGGAAGAAATGCAGTAAAATTTTCAAATATAGGTACTTTGGGAAAAGAAAACAAATTTCAGTTTAAAATTGTACCCATAAGAATCATTAGATTTAATTGACGGGAAGAAAGATGCAGAAAAATTAGAAATGTGATGGCATATTAATGCCATATAATCACATAATTTAAATCCAAATTCCTGACTCTGCTTCATATAAACTATATGACATTGGGAAAATTATGAAACTCCTGTTGCCTCATGTTTCTTATTGAGCAAAAGAAGGATTCCTTAAATGAAATACTACTTAACCATCTAATAGAATACTTGTTAGCATTAAATTAGCCAATAGGTACAATGTGGTCAGAATAATATACAGAAATATACATGTTCCAAAATGATAATTATAGTTTCTATAGTGAAAATGCAAAATAGTGGAAATGTAAAACCGGGCTGATAAAGATAGGTCCCTTTTCCAATTCAGAAACATAAATGCTGAAGAGATATACATATAAAGAGAGAGAAAGAGAGAGAGACAGAGAGAACAAATCTAAAAAGACAGAAGGAAAAATAATTCCTGGATTCCAGAAACAACGAAGTTGCTAAAACCAGAAAAGTACCAACAAATTTAAAATTGTATCCAAGAACATCATAGTTCAGAGCACGCTGGGCTTCAAAAGAGGGAAAATACAACAGAAAATTATACTTTGAACAATACTATTATTATGAGAAGTATCAACAAAGTTAATAAAAAATTTAATTTCATGCTAAGAACTGGAAAAATAGATTTGAAAATGTATGTTTTAATTATTTAAGGCATAACAGTAGACAGATGAAACATATTGCAGCAATACAGCAAAATTTCCTCATTACATCATCAAATGGATTTTAAAAGTTACTATAATATTTCCTTGAATTGCTTTGATGTAAGGAAGAATCGGACTCTTACAAAATTGAGTCTTCAGATTCATGAAAATGTTACACATCTTCATTTTTAAGTTGACTTTTAAATAACACTTTGATAACATATCAAAGTTACATATCCTGGATACATTATTTTCTTCATTGCTAATACAAACGGGAATTTTTAAATCACCCTTTCCAATTGGCTGTTCACTTTTAATTAGATTTGTGTATTAGTTTGCCAGGGCTGACATAAGTATCACAGACTAGGTGGCTTATACAACATAAATTTATTTTCTCAGAGTTCTTGGGCTTAGAAGTCTGAGATCAAGGTGTTGGTAGAGTTGATTTCTTATAAGATCTCTCTCCTTGGCTTGTAGATGCCATCTTCCTCTGGTTTCTTAATCTGGTTTTTTCCTCTTTGTCTGTCTGTTTCCTAATCTCTTTTTGTAATGTTTTCACTCATATTAAACTACAGATCACCCTTATGAACTCATTTTACTTTAATTACTTTTTTAAAGGCCTTATCTCCAAATACATTTACATTCTGAGGTACTTGGAGTTAAGACTTTAACTATGGATGACGGGGTGTCACAGTTCAGCTCATCACGATCTGTATAAAAGGTTTATAAATAATTGATTGGCTGAATTCGATAGAGATCAATGTTGACAGCATGTCCACTGATCTGCTTTAGTTTTCTATGTACAACAGAGTTTGCATATTCATATTCTGCCACATATTGGTGTGCTACAAGTAGATTATAAATTTTCTAATACATTGACCTTTAGTTAATACTAAATTTCATGAATTACTATAGCTCTAACGTAAGTTCAACATCTAGTAGTAACAAGGCATACAGATACGTTATTTTCAAGACTGTCTTAGTTTCTCTTGGTCCTTTTCATTTTTTATAAACTTTAGAATCTGCTTTGTATATTACACATACCTACACATAAAGTACTGGACTTTTGATTAAATTTTTATTGAGTCCATAGACTAAGAAAGCAATTACATCTTTACTATATTTAGTATACAATGAATGCTATGTATTCTTTATTTATTAAGATTATTTAATTTTTTTAGCATTCCATAATTTTCAGTGTATATATCTTGCACACATCTCTTTAGATTTATTCCAGAATATTAACTTTTTAATGCTATTTTTAATGGTAATTTAAAAATTGTATTCTTTGGTTGCTTCCTTCTAGTGTACAGAAATAAAAGTGATTTGGGTTTTTATTTGTTTATTTACTGATGTATACATTTATTCTATAAAATTTATTAATTTATTCTGATATTTATAGATTATTTGGGTTTCTACATATGCATTAATGTCATTTAGTAATGATTATTTCTTTGGAAACATCTCACACAAACACACACATACACACACATTTTTTTTTCCTTGCCTTATTCTACTGGCACTTACATCCTGCACAATGTTGAACAGAAGTAGCCATTATTGTTATCCTCTACCTATTTCAAATTTTAGGGGCCAACCTTTTAATAATTTAGCATTTAGCCTGATGTTTACTGCAGAATTTTGAACAATTTCTCATAAATTTAAGGAAAAGCCTCTCTGTCCTAGATTTTTAAGAGGTTTTAATCATGTGTGGTTTCTAAATTATTCAAAATGATGTTTTCACATATATTAAGACGATGATTTAATCTTGATCTCTCATTCTTTCTCTCTCCCCCTCCTCCTGCTAATGTGATTAAATGCACTGAGCATGAAATATAAAACATTCTTGTTTTTCTGGAATAATGATTACTTGACCATAATGTATTGCCTTGTTCAGATGTCGCTGGACTTGATTTGATGGTATTGTACCTATGTACATGACAGAAGGTGAACTGTAACTTTTCTTTGTGAGTTTTTCTTTTACTAAATATACTCTCATGGTTATTCTGATCTCTAAAAGCAAGTTGAAAAATATTTGAATTTTATATGTTTGAAAGAGTTTAATGTTGTGTTATTTTTATTGTATATTAGGAAGCTTGCAGCAGGAATGCCATTGATATCTACAGCTTCTTTACAGAAAAAAGAATAATAAATATACATCTCTAATAGGTTTATAACTATCCAGCTTCTCCATTTTTTTCTTGTAACATCTTCACTTTTTTATATATTTATGAAATTTGCCAATTTAATATAAAACGTGCCAAGCATGATGGTTCATGCCTGTAATCCTTGCACTTTGGGAGACCAAGGTGGGCAGATCACTTGAGGCCAGAAGTTTGAGACCGGCCTGGCAAACATGGTGAAATTCCGATCTCCACTGAAAATATAAAAATTAGCCAGGCATGGTGGCAGGTACCTGTATTCCCAGCTACTTGGAAAGCTAAGCTGGGAGGATCATTTAAGCTCAGGACACGGAGGTTGCAGTGAGCCGAGATTGTGCCACTGCACTCCAGCTTGGGCAACAGAATGAGACTCTGTGTCAAAAATAAATAAATAAATAAATAAAATAATATATAATCTATTTCAAATGGAATAGTAGATAAATGTAGATGTTTATGTGTGTATGTCTCCATGTGTATGTGCATGCATTTACTAGCTCTGTTCACAGAGAGGTAATAGAAGCACTTCGCCACAGATAGAAATAAGCATACCTGGCACTCATATCATTGCCCTAAATAACTTTTTTTCACTAAAAGGAACAGTCTCCTTTCATAAATGGTTTCTTCTGCGCTTGGGTAAGAAAAGCGCCAGAATAAAATGTATATTTTTGTGACAGAAAGTAAGAAAATACTAAAGAAATAACATGATACATCAAAAGAATATATCATCTTCCACTGACACTTTATATTTAATACTATTAATCATAAGTGATTATAACCTGTCAACTAAAGTTAGAATCCATAAACTCATGCTGATATAAATAAATCAATATATACATAGAGGAGCAAAGAAAGCTTTCTCTTGTGATATAATTCCATCTATTAAATGTACAATGAATTATAGAATTAGAAAATCATTTATCATCCACCATAGTAATAATAGTTACAGACAAGGATCATCAATGAATGATAAAGGTAGTGAATGGAAGTTACTAAAGAAAAATGAAAAGTTCTTAATTTTACATTAGTAATATTTGGGAGACATCACCTTAACCAAGTAATCGAAGTTAACATCACCAATAGTAGATTGAATAACCATTATTTACCTCCTAATGTAGTATACTGAGAACAAAATATCACTTCTACTGTACTTCCGCAAAATTGCATGGCATGATTCTATTCAGACATAGTATTAGACACACCCAATTTGAGGAATATTCTACAAAATAATTACCCTGTATTCCTCAAAAATATCAAGTCCAAGAAATGCAAAAACAGATTGTGAAACACCTCTAATTTAAAGGAAACAAGAAATGGGATAACTCAGTATACCATTTAATGCCAGACCAGAAAATAAACTAAAATACTATTTTGATTGTTTGTTTGGGTATAGAGGTGGTTTTGGCACAAGTAATACATTTTGAATAAAGCTGTTGGCTATTAGGTATAATACTGTATAAATGTGAATATTCTTATTTTGATAATTACTAAGGTTATTTAAATATGTCTTCATATTTAAGAAATACATTGAATTGTTTAGAGGCACGTGGAACAATTTCAACAAACTATTTTCAAAGGATTCAGAAATTAATACATATAGAAAGTAAGAGAATTATATGAAATATCACTTGGTAAAATACTTGCATTTGAGTAATGTGGGTAAAAGGATTTATGGAATTATAGTTATAATTTTTGCAAAATATTTATAATTCAAATATTTCAAAACAGATTTTAAAATAATCTTTTTTCATACAATGCCATAGTTTATCCTTTTAAAGGCGAAAAAATATTTTCACTTTCTCTCTGGTTATAGAAATATATGAGGTTTGGGAAAGTTTGAGACCAGCTTCCTGAAATGGGCATTTAAATCAGCATGTATTTCAAAATATTATGGATATTACATGTTTGCTATGTTTATCGTAAACTGACTGCAAGAATTGGGAATATACAATTTGTGGACTGTCAAAGACCTTTTTCAGGCAGAAGCATCAGAAAAGCCTAGAGGCAAGATAGAAAGAGCAAAAACATATATATATATATGTAAGTTCTCCACTCTTTAAATTCAGCATTTGAAGTATTTTCGTTTGGAAAGTAAAATGAGCAAGAGGTCTGAACTAACAATAGTAAAAGGCTTAAGGAGTCAGGGAAGTGATTGGAACCCTTCCATGAAGATTAGAAGTTAAAACGATCAATTGAGATAATGAAATACAGTGTGTGTTCTTTGATGTGTGTAGAGAAAGAATTGTGTTCAGGCAAGTTTAAAGAACCCATGAATTGTAAAAATCAATCAAAATGCCTATAGGACATGGAAAACAGCTATCAGTTGAAGCCAGCTTAGTACAGCTATTATTCAAAATAGAGCTATATCTAGCAAATACCCACACATCTATTCAATTCAGTCAAAAAAAAAAATCAACTCAGTATGAAAAAAAGACAAGTTCTTGCTATATTGTCATCTGGAAGAAAACAACAAATTGAGTGATGAATAATGTAAAATTATGCAGTCAAAAATCTCTCACTGAGTGATTACTAATGCATGCTACCTGGTACTGAATTTAAAAGAAACATTCTCTTGCTTTTTATACAGTTGCTTTCTTGAGAATGTAGGAATATTTACAAATATTTACTAAACAGTGTGAAACCAAAAACTAGTGCTAAAGTATAGTCGTAGTGCATAAGAGGGAAAGACCAGCAATGCCTAGAAATTGATAGGAAAATCCTCAGTCAGATAATAGTTTTGAGCTAGTTCTCAGATTTCGCTCATTTATGAAACCAATTAGAAATCAAGAGCACTTCTTTGTGCTCTGTGCTCCAGCATCCTGAGTTGGCCTTTGAAGGCTGTTCATTATGCAGGCTGCTGAGGCTAACTAGTGTGTATTAGTCCGTTTTCACACTGCTTTAAACATACTACCTGAGACTGGGTAATTTAGAAAGAAAAGAGGTTTAATTGACTCACAGTTCCACATAACTGGGTAGCCTCAGGAAACTTACAATCGTGGTGGAAGGGGAAGCAGGCACGTCTTACGTGGCAGCAAGTGAGAGAGAGTGAAGTAGAGAAGAGTCCCTTATAAAACCATCAGATGTCCTGAAAACTTACTCTCACGAGAACAGCATGGGGGAACCGTTCCCCCTCCCCTGCCAAGTTCCTTCCTCCACACATGGGGATTATAAAGATTACAATTCGAGATGAGATTTGGGTGGGAACATACAGGCAAATTATATCATGACGATTCTCAGAAACTGCCTTACAGCATACAAGGAATAGAGAAACCAAACACCTTAATCTCTTACTGCCTAGGGATAAGGGAATATAATCTCAATAAAATGTAAGTTTTAAATACATCAAGCAGTGCCTTTTTATTTGACTTTACAATTAGTAATATGGCATGCTCACTATTTGTGATTGATTGAAATGTAGCCAAGTCAAATCACCACTAAATTGTAAGCTTTCCTAAAAACTTTTAATGATAATTTCTGATTTTCAAAACTCCTATATTAATTATTGTGTATTCTTTTTGTTTGTCAATGATATATGACTGTGGAATCAATAATAATAAATCAAAGTTTAATTTTTAAAATATTATTTATAATTGTAAACAGTTACATTAGGTTTCTCAAACTTTATCTTAAGCTTCAAGTGCATGAAAGTAGTAATTAAGATTTATTTCCCACTCAATCCTAGAAATGATGTACTTTTTAGTTTATATTAAATATCTACCTACATAAATTCTCCAAGTAAAAGTGGCAAAAGTCTATACTAAACCAGTGCCCATGTGAAAATACAGGTTCTAAGTAAGAAATATAGAAAATAGAATTGTTAAGACTTGATGACTGACTACTTAATGCAAGACTGAGACACATGAGAGAGTTGATAAGAATTCAGAGTTTGCAGTTTGAGTTACTGAATAGTCCGGACCCTATTTAACATAGGGAATATAATTTGAGGAAATTGAGGATGTCTTGTTTTAGGTAGAGGTACACATTTTCTCTGTGCTTCTTAAGAGGTACACATTTTCTCTGTGCTTCTTAAAAGGCAGGCATTACCAAGCAATTTACATCTTCATAATAAGGCAAATATCATTATTCACTGTTGAAACATAGCAAAAATGAGACTCAGTATCCAATATCAGTATCCAATATCACTACTTAAATGACTAATTCAAACCCAGATGGTTTGATGACAGAGCTACCACTCTTAACTCTTACTTTCCCTCAGTTGCTGCATCTGTAAATTGCAAATTAAATATAGTATAAAGTAACTATGTGATCTGAACGATGTAGTAATTAATGTATGTTCTACACATTAATTTTTATACTTGTGAATAACTGAGAATTTTGAAAACCTGTTTAGAAAATCTTCGAAGACTACTTAATGAACTATAATACCAGTGACCTTTTAATTTATCACCTTAAGTGCCTAGCAATTAGCATAATGATTGGCACATGGTAAACACTTAATTTTTATGAACAATGAATGAGTTAATGAATGAAAAAGTGACACAGGAGTGAATAGAAGGGATTATTACTTTACTACCTTATGCTTCAGCTCTCTTAAAAGTAAAACCAGTAACATTTGTAATAGATATTTATTATAAGAATTAAATTGATTATATGTGATTAATAATCTGTTATAGAACATCTGTAGGTATATGACTCCGTATTATTGTTAGTAAAATAGTTAAGAATAAAATTAGTGAGATGCTTCTTATCCGTGTATTAGAGTACATGATAGAAGATATAAAAACACATTGGATTAATAGTGATTGGTTTCCCCATGATACTTCATCCCTCTTATTAACAACAAGAGGGCTATGAATCATAAGACATAATGCAATTGTTAGAAGATAATTTTAACTACAGATCTGTATGAATTTGTATTTATATAAATGTAAGATTTTGTCATAAATTGCTTTTGCATGCTATACAATCCCATAAGAAAATTCTGGATATTATTTAATGTAGCCTAAATAAGATTTTATATTTCAATTTTCAGAAAAAGGTTCATAACAAAACTTAAAAATAATTTCTTATTAAGTAATAAGTGTAATGGTATTTCTTACCAAATAGTCAAGTTTTGTTACAGTCTCCAAAGATGAAAAGAAAATGAACAAATTTAAAGCAAATAACGAACATAAAATTTATTGGAACTTTGAAGTTAAATAAACATACAACAGCAAACTAATGTATCATGAATTAAGAGAGACATCATAGAGACAAGATATTTTGAATCTACTAGTTTTACTAACTCTTATTTTTTTCTGAAAACTGAAGCATCAGAAAGGTTACTTAATAGTAATGGAGATGAGAGGGAAAAGTCTAATATATAATCACTTTTAAGAGGTCTAAACTCGAACATTCATCAATAATAGACTGGATAAAGAAAATGTGGCACATATACACTATGGAATACTATGCAGCCATAAAAAGGATGAATTCATGTCCTTTGCAGGGACATAGATGAAGCTGGGAACCATCATTCTCAGCAAACTGACACAAGAACAGAAAACCAAACACTACATGTTCTCACTCATAAGTGGGTATTAAACAATGAGAACACAAGGACACAGGGAGGGGAACATCACACACTGGGACCTGTTAGAGAGTGGAGGGTCTATAAGAGAGATAGATAGCAGGGGGTGGGGAACTGGGGAGGAATTACATTAGGAGAAGTACCTAATGTAGCTGATGGGGTAATGGATGCAGCAAGCCACCATGGCATGTGTATACCTATGTAACAAACCTGCATTTCCTGCACTTGTAACCCAGAACTTAAAGTATAATAAAAAATAAAGAAAGAAAGAAAGAAAGAAAGAAAAAACAATAAAAGGTCTAAACTCTTTAGTGTGGGTGTGCTTGGAAATTACCATTATAAAAAAAGAATTAAAATGTGTTTATTTTTAAAAGGTAAGTGCTTATTTTACATAAAGAATTGTCATTTGCTTTAAGCTATTTAGTATTAAAAGACAGCAATATTATCCTTTTTATTTTTCTTCAATTAGTGAATATTAATCTGCCAATATTTATGTTTTAAAAAGTATAACTTTTTAAAAAAACTTATATGAATCCCTGCATTAAACTTTAAAAAATTCATCTTTAAAATTGGCAGAAGTTCAAAATTAAACCGCCTTACTACTCCAGAGAGTAGGTTATTTTCCTGCTCATGGCAGGATAAGTCTAATGATTATTTTCTTTCATTTTTTAAGGCACTGACTCTATAATTGCTTGGTGAATGGTGACATCTGATCGCTGACCTAAGAGAAACATATTTGCATCATTTATAAGAGATGCAGATGACAGGTCATGTCTGTTACATTTGACCCTTCCAATTTTTAAGCCCATGTCAGGTTTAGAAAAGAATATATAAAAAGAACACACAATACAGAGTTCGGAGCAAGGAATTCTTGCTGGATTTGCATACTGTGCTATATAATCCATTCCCTAATTGGAATTAATTGGACCAAAGTTTACACACCTTTTGAATAAACATACTTTAGGTTACAGCAGAAGCTGAACATTTTTCAAAACTGTTTTTTTATTGGTGTCAAAATCAGCTGAATCGTTGTGATTTTTGGTTCAAATTAGGAGAAAATCAAATTACCATAAGATTGATATTTTGATCTCATTTGGTTTCAAACATGAAGACAATTTTGTTATACAAATTGACATAAACACAACTTAAAAAATTATCTTTTATCATAAAATTTTATATTATGCTAAGAAGTTTTTCTTGTTAAATATTACTCCCTTGAATAATTAAAATCTGTACTTTTTTGATATTTCTAGATACATAACTACCTATTTTCAGTATTTCTTAGCTCTAATCTGCCAACCATTACATTTCATAAATTCTTTACCAAATATAGATACTAAGTTATCTAGCTTCTATTTATATTACTAATTTAAGCTGTAATGACTTTATAGTCACAGTTAAGGATGGCATCCTCCTTTTAAATTTGATGGAGGCAATAATATGATAACACAGGTTGATTGCATTATTTTTCATCTCATCAGTGTTTGGCATGACCAAATATATCTGATATTAAATGTGAAATTTAGGAGATTATAATTTTAAGCACTCTATACAAACTCCATGAAATTCCTCATTTACTGTACACTTGCCTGCCTCCAAGCAATTACAGTTTCCTAATGCCTGAAACTGAAGCTATCTTTATTCTTTTTCCTAAACTGTATCTTTTATGTTTCTCCAAAAATGTGCCCAAAAGTCTATGGAAATTTCAGAATATTTCCTTTTATGTTATGACAAAGAGTATAATTATTCATAATTTGATTTCTGTTTTTCCAGTGACTTTTCAATCTCAGTGTGCCCATAATAACAATTAAAAATGTGTAAAGACTATTGATTAATGTTCTAAATTAATTCATGATGTGTTCCTATAAATGATTTTGAATTTCACATGTGGCAATACTTTGTCATACATTCAGTACTTTATATATTGAAATATAAAATACTAAAAATGAATTTGCTTTCATAAACTTTGTTTTGTATAAGTACGTTTAATAATTTTTACTGTTTAGTCAAAACTTTGGAATTAGTTTAAGCCATATGTAATTGATCATCTGTGTGTGTGTGTGTGTGTGTATATATATATATACACATATTTTATATTTTTATAAATATGTGTAATTTTATATTTTTATAAATATGTGTAATTTTATATTTTTATAAATATGTGTAATTTTATATTTTTATAAATATGTGTAATTTTATATTTTTATAATATGTGTAAAATATTTTACACATATTTTATATATATATATACACACACATTTTATATTTTACAAGAGTTGATGCATTGGTTTGCTAGGTATTCCATAACAACATATCACAAATGAGTTGCTTCAACAGAAATTTATTTTCTCACAATTCTGAAGGCTAGATGTTCAAGATGAAAATGTTGACAGAGTCATTTCCTTCTAATGATGGTGACAGAGAATCTATTCCATGCCTCTTTCTTATCTTCCAGTGATTTGCTGGCATCTTTGGGGTTACTTCGCTTATAGATGCATCACCCTGATCTCTGCTTTCATTTTTCCATGGTGCTCTCCCTGTTTGTATGTTGCTCTCTGTGTTCAAATTTCTTCTTTTTTATAAGAACAATAATCATATCAGATTAGAGTCCATAGTAATGGCCTCATTTTAACTTGACTGCATCTATAAAAATCCTATTTCCAAGTAAACCACATTCTGAAGTACCAGGGGTTAGGACCTCAACATATCTTTTTAAGGAGAAATAATTAAACTAATAATTAAAACTATTTGGTAAGCTTCATTAATAAGTGTGTCAATATCATATATAAATGCATTAACAAACATTATTGGTGGTATTTAATAAGCACCTATGAATTGATTAAAGGGAAGCATAAATTACAGATGCTGAAGTGTTAGTTTAGAGGAGGCTTAAAAACCTAAAACTATAATACAATCTAGTGTTCGTTAACACCAGAGGATATTGTAGGATAACATTTAAAATAAGTTTTAGAATCCTAATATCTGTATTTAATAATTTCAAAGATTTTCAGTGACAGTGTATACATTGTGATATTTCATGATAACCTACTATGTAGCATTTCAAACTGATTCTGGAGCACTTTGTCTTGTTTTCAGCAAAAAAGCTATCAAACTTGGAATAGCATACAGCTGAATATGAACTAGAAACACTCATATAGATTATACATGCTAAAAGCAATTCTTAGCATTACATGGGTAATAACATTGATGAATATATAATTTCATATAGGCCTAGACATGCTAATTTGAATAGGTAGAGATTGCCTAAAAATCATGATTCTTCTAAATTTTCTTTAGTTACCCCATCATAGTAACAATTCTAAAAATTATTGTACATACTACTATGAGAAGGAGAATCTTCCCCAATCATACTTTTTTTTTGAGAGGAAGTCTTGCTCTGTCATCCAGGCTGGAGGGCAGTGGCCTGATCTCAGCTCACTGCAGCTTCTGCTTGCCGGGTTCCAGCGATTCTCCTGCCTCAGCCTCCCAGGTAGCTGGGATTACAGGCACACACCACCACACCCGGCTAATTTTTGGATTTTCAGTAGAGACGGGGTTTCACCATGTTGGCCAGGCTGGTCTTAGACTCCTGACCTCAGACGATCCGCCTGTCTCAGCCCGCACAAAGAGCTAGGATTAAAGGCATGAGGCACTGCACCCTGCCCATTCTTCTTCATTAGGGAGCACTAGTTCCTTTCTCTTTGTATCATTTTTCACAAAGTATCACATACATGAGATAAGAAAATGACCAATTAAATTCTGTTATAATGTCATTCATGTGGGCAGCAGCAGAATATCATCAAAAACAAAAAGTAATAATGAAATTTGGATTCCATTGAGTGTTTCAGTATAATACAATTTTGAAAAAAATCTAATCTAGAGCATGCCCTCAATTTCTAGGGAATTTTCAGAATACACTTATACTTGTTGGATAAGTAAGAATGTAAGAAATCCATATTTTGTAACTGAAACCATATATATATATTAATAAAAATATTTAAAGGTGGTTAGAGCTACATTTATTATTCCATATTATTAAAAATTTTATATTATTGGCAATCAAGATGACATCTCAAATTTGAGTATATAAAACAATTTAAAGGACCGTATGCATTATACTTAATAACAACTTTAAAATAATATTTTTCTTTTTCATCATTATAAAAAAAATTCCTTGAAGAAAGTTTAGAATATTGAAAAAATTGGAAAAAAAAGAAAACTCTATACTTCTTCCTTGTATAATCACTTTTATCATTAAGTATGTTTCCAATATTTTTCTTCTTAATATCTTTTATATGGAGAATTTTATATCAGAATTAGTATGTTTAAAGCTTCTAGCAATGTTAAAAATAGCTTTTGTGTTCATAAAATATCTTTGAAATATAGTGTGAGAAACTTGGTTCATAATACTTCCCTTTCTGCATAATTTTTCTAAAAATAATATTTTAATAAATATGTGTAGCTATTGTACCATATTGAAAAGTAATACTATCATATATGTCTCTGCTATTTATATTTTAAAAACTATGTTGGGATATTGTCAATTAAGTATAAATAGAATTTTCTACAGAGTTTTTCTTAATCCAACAACCAATAAAATCCTAAATCTGGGCTATTACTTAACAAATAAGAAATACAGTATGCCATGTATAGAATATGGAATAATCAGTTTTGGGGCAAGCACAACAGCAACTTAGACAGTATCATAAATATTTTTAGATATAAAATATGTAAATTAAACAATAATGTAGAAATATTTCTCATCAATTTTTTTTAAGTATGATTGCTCTACTATCAAGGGAATAAAATCACTGCCAGTAAATGACACGTGTCAAAAACCACTGTGGCTTTTAAACACGTTTTTCTGATAATATTTGAGAAATTCCAGTTATTTAATGGCAGTATAATGTAATACCATCCCCACTTTTTAGTATAGAAGTTTAGGTAATACCCTCTTTATTCTTCTACAGGGGAGGACTGGACTGGCTGGTTGTGAAAGAATTGAAGTGACATCAGGTGGTCTTAGATTCAATGTTTTATTTGGAAATAGATATGCAAGAGAGCAAAAAACTCAGACCATGTATCCGGCTCAGAGCATTTTCTTACAACTCCTGACAATAGCTCCTTATAGCAGACAGAATTCCATTCATTGAATTACAATGCCATGCCTCTAGGAAAAGGATTTGAAAAAGAAAACCTCATGATATAGATGCCTACCACTTGCTTAGATACTCTCTCAGAGAAATTTGAAAAGCTATGTTCTCTTACACTCAAAATCTGAATATTTTATCATAAGTTGAAATAATTCTATATAATATAATTTGGATTTTTGTAAATGTTGACGTTTACAAAATGTTGAAATACAACCTCTTAAAATCTGTTATAAAATTTATATAGTAGTAATTTGGCACCCAAAATTTTATAATAATTATATTTTATATATATTTATTGCCCTATCATACTTTTCTGAAATGAAAAATATTTATTTCAATTAAAATCATTTTTCAAATTTCCTGTAACTCAAGTAAACATGAAAACATTCTGCATTATCGGTCATATCGATGGCAGCAGTAGCCTGTCTGGGGCAGCCACTGCTAAGAGGACAGCGGCAGTGAGGGAGGCACAGCTGGGCCTGCGTGCTCCACTGAACTGGAAGGAGCTGGGAACAAGCAGAAGTCCCACCCACTTCCAAGTAGGAGCGGCAGGAGCCCCACCCTACGGAACACAACTGCGGCTGCCTGACAATGGCTGCAGACCCGGGCATCTCTTCATTCTTGAGAGCCCAGTAAATTCCCCTCCCCTGCAGGCTTGGAAGTGCCTACCCCCACTGCCTGGCCTCTCCCTGCTCCTGGCACCTGCTGCGATTTTGGAGCAAAGTTATGGACGAGGCTGGGCGGTGTCACAATCCAGCTGGGTGTTTGCAGCTTGGGGCAGCGCTGACATGCCAGCCCCTGCTGCCTTGCACCCCTCTTGACTTTGGGCACTGACAAGCATGGGAGGGAGGCCAAGTGAGGTCTAGAGGCAGTGCCACTTGGGCCTGCAGGCACCCCTCAGCGCAAAGAGCCCGGAGCCCTGGGCACAGTGGATGGCAGATTAATGGCCATAAAGTGTCAGGTCCCCTGGGAAACCCACCTTCTAGAAAAGGACCTTGCGATCTTGGGGCCAGGCTACCAGTTCCATGAATTGGAGTGAGAGAACCAGGACTGTTCATTGCTGCCTATGGACCAGTCAGCACACACTTCTTCCCCTCTGAAGCCCATAAAAATCCCTGGACTCAGCCAAATTTGGACAGTGGACAGGAAGGCCTGTCTGCAGATAGAAGCTACCCACTGTGGGTCTCCTCTCTGCTGAGAGCTGAACTCTTGGGATGCCCTGCCCACAGAGAGGAGCTACCCATTGTAGATCTCTCTGCTGAGAGCTGGACTCTCATCAGAATGATCTGCCTGCAGAGGGGAGCTACCCAGTTGGGTCTCCTCTGAGCTACCCATGTGGGTCTCCTCTGTCACTCAATAAAGTGCTTCTTCACCTTGCTCAGCCCCTGCTTCTCTGCATACTTCCTTCTGGACATGGGACAAGAACTCAGGACCTGCTGAATGGTGGGACTGAAAGGACTGTAACACAAACAGGACTGAAACATACCCTTTATCATGTTGCAGATGATAAGAGGATGAGAAGAGAGAAGGAGAGGAGCTGTAGCCACTTGGGTATCCCAGACTTACGAGCTCCCTGAACCATGGTTGTGACACTCTTTTTTGGGCTCTGTGGTTCCTGGCATCTCCAAGCTTCCAGGTGCCACCACATTCACCTGTGCTAGATGTGGAAGGTGCTCGTGGTACACATGGGCCAGACACAGTATCCAAGGAAGCTGACACTCATGCCAGTGCCTGAAGCTGCCTGCCTCACCGCAGCTGGTGTGCCTGGCTGTGTGCAGTGGACGGATCACATGCTTGTTCACTCACACATACCACCTGTCACTGTGCACCTGGCTTGCCCTTGCCAGGCCAGTAGCACAAGCTAAGTGCAGCCTGCCATACTGAATGGGTGGAATACCCCAGTGGCCAAAGCAAAACTCAGGCAAAGGTGCCCAAGACCACAGAGATTTCCATCTAGAAATAAGCAATATCCAAAGGATTCTGTGACAATATTTAATATTAAAATATAACCATAAACATAAATACAATACATTAAAAGTAATTAAAATAAGTAACTTTTTTTAATAATTTAAGTTCTGGGGTACATGTGCAGATCATACAGGATAGTAACATAGGTATACACATGCCATGAGGGTTTGGTGCATCCATCCCCACATCACTGACATTAGGAATTCCTCCTAATGTTATCCCTCCCCAATCTGCCCACCCTCTTGCTATCCCTCCCTTAGCCCTCCTACCCCCCAACTGGCACCAGTGTGTGACGGTCCCCTCCTTGTGTCCTTGTCTTCTCATTGTTCAACATCCACTTATGAGTGAGAATATGCAGTGTTTGGTTTTCTGTTCTTGTGTCCGTTTGCTGAGAATGATGGTTTCCAGCTTCATCCATGTCCCTGCAAAGGACATGAACTCATCCTTTTTTA